>JAREYC010000008.1:24625000-24802500 GCA_030015325.1 Cryptoblepharus egeriae
ATTGTACTTACAAAAGAAAATACAGTAAACACATTGTTAAGCTCTTATACTGTATTTATTTGGAATAGTCTGAACATGTGAAAATGTTTCTCCTTGTGCTGGTTCCTCCTATAAATGAGTAGCTTTGTTTTTTGAGGGTCTCCTGTAGCTCCCCATGTGCCAACAAATGTCAGTTTAAGTGATTATGTTTGAATAATCAGTCTTATTGTTAATTGTGTTCCATTTCTAACAGATTCTTTTGTATTGCTGTACAGGCAAAAGTCTGTAATACAATTGCCTGTACAGTATATCATGTTTTGCTTTATTTATGACAAGATGTATCTTGGATTAACAGGGCTGTTAGGACTTGGACGTATTGGTCTTTATTGAGCTGGCAGGTCCTTAAAGCATTTCAAACAGTTTTCTTAGTGATTTGGTTGGGAGGACATTGACATGATGGCAGCCAACACTTCTCCTTTAAAATCTGCAGGATGAACAGAATTGTAATGAGTAGCTAAAATGGGTATTTTAAAATACATGCTTCTTGAATTATAGATTTCTGACACTTCTTGTGCTTTCTCTGTATTATCTGTACTCTTTTTTTACACACTTTATTTGGACAGTATAGTTGAAAGCAAACCTTTTGCTTTTAACAGAACCGTGCAGTCTAGGTTAACTCTAAATTGGTTTTATCAATGTCTCTTGTAAACATAATTGTTTGACTACCCAGTTTCTTGGATTATATTCATATCCCACAGTCCAAAATCAGATAAAGAATATGCTGTTAAATCAGAGTTCAGAAACTGACGGCACAATCCAATGCCTGATTATGCTGGCTCAAGTTCTTTGCACTGTCCTAGAGGTGTCACAAAAGTGCTGTAAGGCACTTTTGCTCCTCCACAGGAGGAGGTTGGCTGCCGCATAGAAGTGTACTGGCTTCCAGTATGCCAGTGCCAGATAAGTTCTCACCAGTCTGCTTTGGCTGGCACAGAGATCTGGAGAGGACAGGAGAACAGTGGTCTGCAGGTGGTCTGGGATGGGGGGGAAGAGGGCAGAAGTTGGGCCCGTGGCTTGACTGGGCCCATGAGAATTGTTGAGGCCAGATCCTGACTCCTCTCCGAGTGGCCTTGTCTAGTGCGGAGCTATTCAGATTTGCACTACTTCTGCTACTGCATTTTATGGGCTAAGGGGAAGCTATTTCCTTTGCCCCAGATTGTATTATGGCCAGCTCCAACCATGCACTGGAAACAGAGCAGGCCAGCCAGCCTACCTGTTCCATCATAGGAGTGCTTTGGGCTGCAAAGGGTATGAATACAAAATGAGGTGCTTTCCAAAAAGAATTGTATTGAAATCAACATTTTTCTTTGCTGAAGCTTTAATGGGAGAAAAAACTCTGAGTAGAATGATGTAAGTGGTAAGTGAACACATTCTGTAAATGGTACAGTCAGATTACATCAGTGACTAACAAGTATAGAACAGCCTCATTCTCTGCAAGTGCCCTGTGTTTGTTTCAAGTTAGCCGCCTGCATATAAATGAACACAACTATAATACAGCTGTTAGGAAGTATAGGAATTATTACAGTCAACCCAGGAAGGATAGGAATTATTATAGTCAACCCATAGAACAACTAACATTTACTGTATCTGAATTTGTTGTCAGAATATTATTTATAGGCTTATATTCAAATATTGATCATGAATACTGGGATTGCATAGCTTTCGAGCTATTAAAAATCTGCTACTTGTAAGCCAAAAGCAATGTTGTCTACATAATTAAAACACACTTAAAAATTGCAAACTTTATTCATAATGTAATCAAAATTATTTAAAAAGTAACAGCAAAGCTATGGGAGTTTGGAGATTATGTACTGGAAATCTATAGAGTGTGTATGTTTACCAGGTGTCCCACGGTATCCTGTAGGGTTATGTTTAAGTATATCCCCATGGATATCAGAAAGTGAAAATAAAACAAAACCCTATATCCATGCCCATCACCTTTATTTATCTTTATTATAGTCAAACTAAATATCTTCAGGCAAGTAGCCTCTTGCAATTATTGTATGTTTTTTGCTGTAACAGACAGGCAGGAAGACACAAGAGCTGAGAGCGAACATTGACAGGAAGCAGGAAGTTAATGTTCAGTCTTGGTATCCCTTCTAGCTTTCCTGCTTTCCTACTAAGTGTGCCTGTCTGTTTTGTATGCTACAGGTGCTGGTTCATCAGCCATAGCTATCCAGAAAAATTCTCAGTATGTAAACCTGTTCTTGCCCTGGGAGTGCAGCCCCACTCAGAATAAGTTGAATGCAGGGAGAGTTTATTCAGGAGGAGGTGAATCACTGCCTTCTTTAATACCATTCACAACTCCCCTTCGATCAGAGATGAATACGGTATATTATCCTCTCCAGTATGGAGTCAGTTGAACTGCTGGAATTTAGAACATTATGGGAAATAAAAAGAGTACACAGTGAAACCTATATATTGGATTTCAGGAAGGCTGATTTCAATAGGCTTAGAGGAATCATAGGCGGAATCCCATGCGTTGATGAATAATGGGAAAAGGGGCCCAAGATGGGTAGGAGCTCCTTAAGAGGCAGCTTCTACAAGCAGTCAGAAACAATGCCTATGAAAAAGAAAGGGGGGGGGGACCTGAAAAAACCAGGTTGGCTCCACAAGCAACTTGGGAATCAGCTGAAATTAAAGAAAGAGAAGTATAGGCAATGGAGGACCGGAAAGATCACCAGGGAGGAGTACAGGCAGATAGCCCGGTCCTGTAGGGGGGGGGGTTCAGGAATGCTAAAGCTCAATATCAGCTGAGGCTGGCCAGGGGAGTCAAGGATAACAAAAAGAGCTTCTTTAGATATGCCCAAAGGAACAGGAGGAGAAACGAGGGGATGGGGCTGCTCCTGGACAAAGATGGACAACAGGTATCTGGAAACCAAGAGAAGGCAGAGCTGCTCAACTCCTACTTTGCATGTGTCTAATCTCGGAAGGAGGACTATGCAAATAGGGGTGCGGGATCATTGTCTGATGGGGGGATATGCTTGCATCCCCAAAGCAGTAATGGAAACATGGATGGTGCAGAACAGAAAATTAAAGTTGGCATAGAACTGGTTCAAAACAACTTAACTGGCCTAAATTAATTCAAGTAATTTGGACAGGATGAACTACATCCTAGAGTTCTTAGGGAACTTGCAGAGCCTCTATCGATCATCTTTGAGAAATCCTTGAGGAGTGGAGAAGTGGCATTGGACTGGAAGATGGCTAATGTAGTCCCAATCTTTAAGAAGGGGGAAAAAGAAGACCTGGGAAATTATAGACCTGTCAGTTTGACTTCAGTCCCAGCGAAGATATTAGAACAAATCATAAAACACACAATTTGTGCACATCTAGACAAGTACTCAGTGATGAAAAGAATGGGTTTACCAAGAATAAATCTTGCCAGACAAATCAGGTTTGTCTGTCTTTTTTGATCAGGTTAGGAGCTTACTGGACAGTGGCAATGCTGTGGATGTCATTTATCTTGACTTCAGCAAAGCATTTGACAAGGTCCCTCATAACATCTTAATTGGGAAGTTGGAAAAATATGGGCTAAAGAAAAACTCTGATTCACCTGGGCAACCAAACAGTTTCATGTGCCAAATGATTTTGTCCACGCTCTCAGGTTATTCAAGACTCCAATATACAATGTGGAAACACATTGCATGGGCAAACAGTTTTTATCTGCTACGTTCCTAGTGAATTTGCATCTTAAGTGATGAAAAGGTTAAGCAAGCAACAAAATAATGCTCCTCAATCACTTTAGGGAGGAAAAGCAGGTATAACAAGCCCTGAAAACATTTTTAGAAAAAGCTTAGTATCCCAATTCTGTCTTGCCTCTCAGCATTAATGTTGAGGTATTTGAGCCCAGTGAACTGGTGGACAGGGGAATAACCTCACAATAGACTAATGTGATCCTGCCTTCCTGTTCCTGCTGCTGTGGCTGCTATATCACCTAGAAGCCTGGTAAACAAAAGTAGGAGAGACCACCGCCTCCCACCTCACCCAGCCAGTAATTCACCCAAGATCAATATCCTCTTCCACAATATTGGATCAGGCTGATTTTATTCAGTGTCTGATTTGTCATTTAATAACAGCCTCTTCAGATTTAAGGAACCTCTGCCAAAAATACCAGTGTCTTCAGATTTTAAGGGACCCCTGCCAAAAATCCCAGTTTTGGGGGGAAAGACCAGAAAGAGATATAGTCCAACTAAAATGACCCTTCTCTCCCTGGAATAGCCAACCCAGCTCATCATCATCCTAATGGCAAAACTATTCTCTTCTCCTCCTACCCCCATCCAATTACATTGTTCTCATGCCCCAAAACATACAATCACACCTCACCTGTAATCCCTCAACACTAGAGCAATCTGCAGCCCATCCAATCCTAAGCACAGTCAAGGGGTAAAAAGACAGCTTGATCTATAGAAGCCTTTTTTTGCCCTGACCCCTTCCAACCAGTCTCCCACACCCTTTCACGTGGAATAGTATGGTAGATAAGGAAGCCCCAATCCTCAAAGACAATCCAAAAGTGTCCTCTTCCCTTGATTTCACCCTCCTTGTCAGCCTAGGGAAATACCCCATGACTGGAAGGTCCGCAGGGCTTGTTAGCTGCGTCAGATAATGTTGCTGCTCTGCTACTCTGATCCTTCCCTGCCAGTCAAAATCAAAGTGCTTGCTTAAATAAGCTAGATATCACTCAGCTGGGAGGGACTGTGCGCTGCACTGATGAAACCTTGGGAAAGTACCTCATCCCTGGAAGATTATATAAGACTCTATAAGAAGACTCTATAAGACATTGGGCTTCCTAAAGGGCAGATGATGCTGCTGCTGCTGTATTAGCTTAATTAATTATACTGCCATACCATAAAAGGAGAAGAGTTCTGGAGGAGCGCAGGTTGTTTGTGACCACGGACCTGGTCACACTCATCTGTTGCTAATATTACTGTTTCTGCTTTTGCATTCACTGAACAAACAGAGGGCTAATGCTGCCTGCTGGGGAGTGGGCATCTGGCACTGCTCACCATGCCAATTATTTGTGCCACAACCTTTTAGTTCTTGTCCTTGGGCTTGTGCCAGCAACGCACATCTCTGGCCAGCAAAGGCTCAAGTACCTACAGAACCGAGGGGGTTGGACAGCAAGCTAGTTCACCTACGGGGTTCACAGTTTTGATTCACCTCTTTCCCTAGCCTTCCTTCTTCCATCATATATATATAGATAAGTGCAGAAAGAGAACTGTGTCCCAGCATTTTCTCAGAAAGCCCCATTAGATAGTCTGACAAGGGATGGCTCAGTAATAATCTGCTAAAAGGTCAGTTTAACTGGAAAGAGCTACTATACTGTTAAAACGGTGACATCAGGCAACACGTGCCTTCTGTCTGTGTCTTGAATGCACCAGTGTTCTCTTGCCGACTTTTATTTCTCTGTGTTATTCAGGAATAGATGTCTTTCAGTTATTTTAACGTTATTCTTCCCCATATATTGTCACGGACTGACACGAATACCCATAATGATAGTGTTCTTTGTACGAGTACTATAATAATGATCTGCTTTCTCACCAAAGAATAAGAAAAAATTTTTTCCTGTGGCTTGTCATTACCTGCATTTATTTTTAGATTAGTGTAAATGTTTATCTGAGATCAGACAGGTGAGGCAGTATGAAAGCCATCTTTCCTACAAACTTTGAGCCAGGTAGAATGCCGACTGGTCACAGATCTTTCTCATTGTTGCTGATTTGATCCTTTTTTCTTTAATTGAAAACTGCACATTTATGCAAATGGGCTGCGATCCATTAAAAGGTTTACTTGCCTATTTGTTTTCTGTTCTAATAAGTGAGAGTTAAATTCAACTTCTGAGGGAGGCATGCAATGGTGGGCTTCAGGGGGTTCTCACAAGTTCTATAGAACCCTTTGCTAATGAGCACCTGGTTCTGGGAACCACATAGAACCTGTTGTTAATTTATTTGAATCCCACCACTGGAGGTATGTCAGAAAAATGCCAGTCAGAAAAACATTAACTATAGAAAAGTCTAGCAAAGCCAATACATGAATGTTTTTGTCTTGTAATTAACAATTAATTGATTAAGATAAAACCCACAACATACAGTAATTATTTGTGAAATTTTATACCACATTCCATTGTACCCATTCCTAAAATTGTAGCAGTACATTCACCACTGTTAGTACCAGTTAATGCTATATTGCATGAGCATCTCTAACAGTATTTAATACAGACCAATTCTGTATTAAGAATCCCTGCTTCTCCGATACATATTATCTACTAGTAATGAAGGCCATGCTGTGGAAGGCAACTACTTTTTCTATCAATGCATTGATTTCCATAGAACTTCGTTTATAGCCTTTTGAAGCGTTTTGCTACATCCTTTTGCTACATCCTATGCAAAGACTACAGGATTTTTCTGTAAATTTGTTTTTAGCAGCTTACAAAGGTAAAGGTTAGCTCAGTCATTTGTCATAAGCATTTGCTATGTGGGTTTTACATCATCAGCATGATCTCATGCTAATCTGGCACCTGCAGTAAGGCAGTTCATCAGATGGAAACAAATACTAAAATCAGATTAGGGCCTTTGCCTTTTTTTTCCTATCAACTTTATCACTGAATTTCACTCTTTTAGTGAAATCACTCTGAATTGCACTCTTTTAGTATTAACACTAGCGAAAAGCGTACCCGCGTTGCGGGTGTAACATTTCTCCCTATGCCATCCCCCCATGGCATGGAAACACCCCATGCGCAACTTTCCCCCATGCGCAACTTTCCCCCATGCGCAACTTTCCCCCATGCGCAACTTTCCCCCATGCGCAACTTTCCTCCATGCTCAACTTTCCCCCACGTGCATCATGTCCCCATGTGCAAATTCTCCCATGTGCAACTTCCCCCGTGCTCATCATCCCCCCATGCGCAACTTCCCCCCATGCACATCATCCCCTCATGCGCAACTTCTCCCCATGCGCAACTTCTCCCCATGCGCAACTTCCCCTCATGCGCAACTTTCCCCCATGCGCATCATCTGCCAATGCGCAACTTCTCCCCATGCGCAACTTCTCCCCATGCGCATCAACCCCCATGCGCAACTTTCCCTCCTGCGCAAATTTCCCCCAAGCGCATCAACCCCCATGTACATCAACCCCATGTGCAACTTCCCCCTTGCGCAACTTTTCCCATGTGCAACTTTCCCCATACGCATCAACTCCAATTCGCAACTTTCCCCCATGCGCATCATCCCCCATGCGCATCATCCCCCATGCGCATCATCCCCCATGTGCAACTTTCCCCCATACACATCAACCCCAATGTGCAACTTTCCCCCATGTGCAACTTTCCCCCATGCGCATCATGACCCCATGTGCATCATGTCCCCACGTGCATCATGTCTACATGTGCAAATTTCCCCCATGTGCAACTTCCCTCCGTGCGCATTACCTCCCGTGCGCATCATCCCCCCATGCGCAACTTTCCCCCATGCGCAACTTTCCCCCATGCGCAACTTTCCCCCATGCGCAACTTTCCCCCATGCGCAACTTTCCCCCATGCGCAACTTTCCCCCATGCGCAACTTTCCTCCATGCTCAACTTTCCCCCACGTGCATCATGTCCCCATGTGCAAATTCTCCCATGTGCAACTTCCCCCGTGCGCATCATCCCCCCATGCGCAACTTCCCCCCATGCACATCATCCCCTCATGCGCAACTTCTCCCCATGCGCAACTTCTCCCCATGCGCAACTTCCCCTCATGCGCAACTTTCCCCCATGCGCATCATCTGCCAATGCGCAACTTCTCCCCATGCGCAACTTCTCCCCATGCGCATCAACCCCCATGCGCAACTTTCCCTCCTGCGCAAATTTCCCCCAAGCGCATCAACCCCCATGTACATCAACCCCATGCGCAACTTCCCCCTTGCGCAACTTTTCCCATGTGCAACTTTCCCCATACGCATCAACTCCAATTCGCAACTTTCCCCCATGCGCATCATCCCCCATGCGCATCATCCCCCATGCGCATCATCCCCCATGTGCAACTTTCCCCCATACACATCAACCCCAATGTGCAACTTTCCCCCATGTGCAACTTTCCCCCATGCGCATCATGACCCCATGTGCATCATGTCCCCACGTGCATCATGTCTACATGTGCAAATTTCCCCCATGTGCAACTTCCCTCCGTGCGCATTACCTCCCGTGCGCATCATCCCCCCATGCGCAACTTCCCCCATGCGCAACTTTCCCCCATGCGCAACTTTCCCCCATGCGCAACTTTCCTCCATGCGCAACTTTCCTCCATGCGCAACTTCCCCCCCATGCGCTTCATCCTCGCCAGTGCAACCTCTTCCTCCGGAAAACATCCCCCCAGTGCACCAGGCACTGAGCACCAAATTGGCTGGATGTTATTCAGTCTCCCATGTTAAGTATAGGACAGAAACACGTTGCCCCCTTTTCAGCCCCTGAAGGGTTAAATTTCTCCAGATGGTTCTTGGTGGGAGTTCAGGTGACAGAAGGAACTCCCAGAAGGACATGCTTCAGGCCCAGCAGTTGGGGCAGAATGTTGCTGAGTCAGCAATTCTCAATGCAAAGTATAGGGAGGAAAACGCGTTGCGCCCCTTTTCACCCCCTTCCGGTTGGAATTTCCAAAAACCGGTTCTTAGTGCACCCCTCAGTCACGGAAGGAACACCCACCCCAAACTTCACGCTTCTAGGGCAGGCAGTTTTGGCAGGGCAGTGATGAGTCAGTCAGTCAGTGAGTGAGTGACTTTTCTCTTTTATATATATAGATTACATGTCATTTGGGTCTTGAAACTCTAGAAATTCTATTGCTGAATGGAATTCTTCCTTTTCATAATTTGTAAATTATAATTTACATAACGAAGAGCTTCTACCCCTGACCAAGGATTTAGAAAATTGTTTTGAGAAAGATGCCTCCCTACCGCTTGATCTGTGGGGTTTAATGTTAAAGCAATTGCATGGGAAACAACCACAAGGAAATAGCAACAATCCTCCTCTCCTATAAAAATAAGCCCAAGAAGTTGACAGAATTTGGGGCTCTAATCATAAGCATCTCATTGTCATCCACTCTGCATATACTTGATCTTGAGTGTATAAAGCTGTAAAAACAGCATCTTCATTGAAAACAGCACATAACCGGCTTCTTCTCTGAAGTCTCTTCAACAGTGTTCACCCAGCCAACACCTCCTGTACTGTTCTACTCTTTGTTTTTTCTAAAAAACTGTTCAGCCTAATAATACAAAGCAATGAATTTGTGTGTGATGAGTGTGATAAATCGAGTGTGATGAGGACATGATTTTTACCTAAAAGTGCTTTCTTATTTTAAATGACTTTCTATAACTGTTAACTTGTTTAAGCACAAGAATTAAAAACTAAACTGGTAAATAATTTCCTTTTTGGTTAGGGGAAATATCTGATGTACCTTTTCATTGTTCTTGGTCTGCTTTGTGATCATAGATCTAGCAGTGCTTTGAAACACAGTCCAATTCTGAAAGATCAAGCAAAGTGAGCTAATTGTACTTTTGAGGTTATTCAGTTGCAGTCCCTAAAAGGAAGAGCTCTTTTATATACCCCTTTTATTTATCCCTTACTTTCACTGAGATTGAACAGAAACTAGTAACATTTAAGGCCCTTGGTTCTGGTGAGACTCTTGTAAATTTAGTTGTCCCCCTTCTTTCTCTGCAATCCCAAGTCTTTATGCATGTGTCCTGCTAGAGATCTAGCAAGGTCTTCCCTGCCACTCAGCACAAAACGTATTTATTTATTTTTTATTCCACCTTTTCCTCTCACTTCCTTCAAAATTTCCTGTAAGTGTGGGAGGACTTAGTGTGATTGCAATCAGTAGGAAGTAACTTGGTCAGCATTACTTGTTGACCAATTTGTGCCCCTTTTATTTTATTTTCTATCTTTTTACTTCTAAGGCAGACATTATCAACCACTGTATACTCATGTGCCACGAATGGTCTGCAGATGTGCTGCAGGAATTTGTGTGACTGTCATTTACTAATAGGGCTATTGCGGGATATGAGACCCCCACAAATATGTGTGCCTTATCAGTTGTCAAAAAACTGATGGTGTGCCTTGTCAATTTTAGTATTTTTGTCAGTAGGCCATGAGAGGGGTGATCATATGATCGGAAATTTCTGGATTTGCCCTCTTTTTCTAACCTTTTGTCCAGTTGTCCTCTAAAAAGGCTTCATTGTCCATTTCATGGCTCCATTGCTTCATTTTGGAACTTTGAGATGGTGTGTAATGCACTGTCATGTCATATGTCATTGGATTCTTATTGAAGAGCAGAATCCATGCAAAAATTGGTCTTGAAATAGCTCTGTCCTGTCAAAAGTTATGGCAAGAATAATCAAAAATAAGCATTAAGGTGTATGGGAAAGTGCCCCATATTGCAGCTTTATCTGTGTGTAGCCAAACATCCCGTAGTCCAGTCTTGCACAGGATGACCATATGCCCCCTTTCTCTTTGAAATGAACTGGATTTTAGCCTGAAAAGGAAACTTCATTGTCCCCCCTTTCCTTGTAAGTGGGAGTCATTAATAGGTTCTATGTAACAGTTTTAAATTCAATAAGTAATATTGTGTTTAATTATCCACATGAAGGCAACACTGTATATATGAGTGTTTTCAGCTTTTATTTTGTCGTGTTCTACATTTTGCTTGGCTGTCCTACATTTTGTTCTCTTTTTTTAGTTATGGCATATGGAAACAAAACAATCTGAAAATCGCTACTCTAGGACTGGGAACTTTATTGTCATTCAGTTGTTTTTATACATATTGTGTAGAAGATCTGTAAAATATGTATTATGCTAGCTGAAGAACTGGAAGGAAAAATTCCTCTTATACAAGGAATTCAAAACTTGTTCGCTAAAGACTGTGGCAAAAGACTGTGTCTAGAAGCCCTCCCCCCCCTTAATTCCCACGCATCTCACATTTTGCGGACAGACAAGTTTCATCACAATCCTTACAATCAGTCAAGTGGGTCTTTGTAGCACCATCCACGTACCAAATTGTGACAGCAGGAGCACGTGGAAGAATATATCAGGTGCCAAACTTCAGTTGCCTCACAGTCTTTCAGAAACCAAGCCTCTAAGTCTTTGTGTTAGTTTTGGTTTTTAAAAGCTGAGGCTAAGCTGTAGTGATACTGGATTAAAATACAATTTCCCTGTATTTTAGTGTAGGACAAAAACATTGTTTAGTACAAGATAATGTATGCTACATGTATATAATAGCTGTAAGATTCTGAAATTATGTCAATGGTAAAAAAGAAAAACTGATGATGTGCCTTGACAGTTTTAGCGTCTTGTCAATATGTCATGAGATGAAAAAGGTTGGAAATCACTGCCCTATACTGTGTTAATATCAAACGTTCTTATTTTAATAGGCTTCCCTAAGCCAGACGTATCGCTGATAGAATGAAAAAGTTTAAGAGGAGACTTTCGCTAACATTGCGTGGGAGCCAGACCATTGATGAGTCACTTTCTGAACTGGCTGAACAAATGACGATCGAAGAAAACAGCAGCAAAGATAACGGTAAATATAGTTGCTCCTTTAATAGTCTATCAAGTATCAAAACAGCACACCTTTATTTGCAGTATCAGCACAACAATTTAGGTCATGAGCTCAGAAAAGGTTTTTGCCTTTATTTTAGTTTAACATAAATGTTTAACCAGTTTTTGTAAATTTTTTGATGTATATACAGGCTGGAGTTTATTTTTTGGTGTGAGGTCTTTTAGTGAATCAATGATTTGATCTGAATGTCTTGTGCCAGTACAATGTATTATGCTTGTAAACCAAAGCACCACTGTTTTTCAAATGTTTAGAATCACATTTTGAAATCTTAACACTATCTGGTTCCCCTGTATTTTGATATAATACCAAACATCCTGACATTTTTCCATTAAAGTGTTTGGTTAATTGACAACGTGAATATGATGAAGAATGTGAATTTTCACACTGAAATACGTTCAATGTCTTGGAACAATTTAAACTTTGAGGTCAGCACCAAGCACTTTCAGGAGGCCTTCCCTTGACACTTATGCAGCACCTAAGGTGTTTACAAAGTGTAAGGCTGTGATCACAGTGTTTCTTTGGTGTCAAAATATAATGGTTTTCCATTTACTGGATGATTGTATTATGCCAGAACTCAAGCAACAACTCCTAGGCTTCTCTCTGACACTGTTAACACCCCATGCCTATATATGTTTCACAAATATCTGAGCTGGAACTAATAGCACAATCCAGAGTAACTATATGAGCTCTTACATTGACATAAGAGACATTTACATTGATGTAGTTATGGCGCCACCTATGGGAAATGCATAGAGCAATCCAGAGTAAATTTTTCTTACATCAATGTAAGATCTCCCATTGTTACTCTGGATTGTGCTGTTAGTCACAGAACAAAGCAGAGATTGTGCTGGGCCCTCACAAGTCCCTTGCAGCAGGCCAGGAAAATTGCAAATATGCTGTAAAGCTTGTCTGTACCTTCCTATGAAGAAGTCACGATGGGGCATGGAGGTGCTCCAAGCCCATGGTAACTGCATTTAGTCTCTGTGGCAGAACAGGTGAGGACTTCCGCACCAGCTGAGCTTGCCTGACGCAGAGGTCCAAGGGGAGCATAGGAACTTTCAAGGGTGGAAAGAAGACAGGAGTAGGAGGTGGTGCTGGATTCCAAGCCCAGTCCAAGGGCAGTGTGGAGCAGCCTCTGGCTGCTCACATCTGCTCCACTCTGTGCCACTTCTAGAGCAAGGGAAGTATCTCCAACAAGCTCTGGCAGCTTCTGAATCCTGTTCTGCACATGTGTAGAAACCCACTAAGCGTGCCTGGTGCAGATGGCTAATTGAAGAACTGTAGTTACAGGTAAGCAACATATCATCTGACTTGCCATTATGCAGCTGAAATAAATTCTCATCCATCTATTTCCAAACATATTTGGTTCTATGTTTTTATGGCTCCCATAGAAAAGGCACTTCTGAAGTCAGTGATAGGACTATCACATCATGACTTTGAGAACTGAAACCTGCTGCTAATTTATATGCAACTACATGTATTTAGGAATTAAAACCTTTTGGGAAGACAAAAGAAATCAAAGCAGAAGGGAAGAGAACGTTCTCTGTGTGTGGAAGAGTGTGTAGGAAGGAGAAAAGTGGGGGGAGGGAAGGCAAGTGCAAAGTGCTGCAAGCAAAGAAGAGGTTGCATGTAAATGAAAAGTATGATCATATTTTTTGGTCACACCTGAAGTGCAGTAGCTTAGACCTACGAAATGATATTTTGCTCCACCTGTGCTATTGTGTATTGTGTACCTCTGTTTAACAAGTGATGGGGTTGAAATTTATACATAGGCTATAGTTTGTATCAGCATGAAAATTCAAATTATTGAATTTGTTAATTGTAGGTTACAAATAGAGGAGAAACCCAAAGATATTCCCATTTTTAGCATTTTATTGCATTTATTATCCACTAAGCTCTTCAAGCTCTCAAATCATCTGTAATTCTAAGTCAGCCATGTTAAGGAGGGATGCCATATATAGGTTGGTTTAGAGTGAGACCAATCATACTCTCAGTTTACTACTACACAGTGGACAATTTCATTGTAATTGAAGAATTCTTGCATTCTTCTGAGCACAACAGAAATAGCTCTCTCCCATAATTGCACTTCTTCACTGTCCAGTGATAATTCAAGATCTAATAAATATTGGGTGCAATCCTAACCAATTTAGGCTGGCCTAACTCAGGTGGCCTATCCTCCTGTGGTGGTGTGGGGAGGATGTTGTATGCCTGGGCACCTGCCTAACCCCTTCAGGAGTGGGCCACAAATGCCTTGTAACAGCACTTTTGTGACTCTTCCAGGTCAGCAAATAATAATAATACTAGGCAAAGGACTTGTGCCAGAGCTTATGCCAGCCTAAGTGGAAGTTAGGCTTGCAGCTATTGGCTCCATTCTCAGTTCAGTTTACATTTGATAACTCCAGGAAATACATTCTTTGGTGGTAGATCCATGGTAGGGTCAGCCTTGAACTTGGGAAGCGGCTTTGACTAACTTCCAACCGTTCATGCTGAAAGAAGAGGCCAGTCTGGGGTTCTAAGGGTGCACCCCCCTCCAGGAAGTCTTCCACCTGACCCCACCTTCTGGGAGTGCTTCCCAAGTTCAAGGCTGACCCCACCATGGACATAGCTCCGAAGGGGGTTTAAACAGTTAAGACCAAATCTCCCCGTTTTATCCTATTGTAGGGTTAGTTTCTAAAAAAAGTAATTGTTGCTTAAAATTGTATTGTTAATTCAAAACACAAATTAGCTTCATAGTACTAATGCAATTGTTCTTTTCTATCCTGTTTTAAACCTTAACAACTGAACCTATTCAGCATTATTATTTGAAATATTTAGTAAGTCTTAGGTAATTTTCAAATGTCAAAACATTTGCTTAGTGGCTAAACATAGAGCTTATGTGGGCTGTTGTCATGGTATTTGAACACATTTCTCCACTGAAAAATGCAGACTGGCCCAGGGCAGAATTTCCCAGTTTTCTAGGGTTGATGGCCACCTGCAGTTGAGTGGCTGTTCCATGTTGATCTGTGTTTCAAACCAGCTCTATAATACTGGTTCAGATTTTAAAAACGCAAACTGCATAACAAATCCGTTAAATTCTATTGGCAGAATGCATAGAAAACATTTTCCTTGTTTTGAATAATATAATTGAGTGTTTTCTTGTAAACAAGAGTGTTTAATGTAAACCCTAAGGGGGTGAAAATGGGTGCAATGAGTTTTCATCCCTACAAACATTAAAGACTGACTGAACAATTCCCAGCCTCAACCCCTTGGCCTTGGAAGCATGAAATTTAGAGTACATATTCCCTCTGTGATACAAGGACCCACTAAGAACTGATTTGATGTCCGAAGGTACCTGCTGGTGCATGGTGTTGTTCAGTGGTGCTTGGTGCCCAGCAGGAATGCCCCATGCTCAGTATGGTGCCCACTGGTGCCTAGTAGGGATGTCTGGTGCCTGGTGATGCCAAGCAGTGCCCGCTGCCTACTGTGCAGTGTTGCGCAGTAAGGATGCACAGTGCTCAGTGAGGATGCCCACTGCCCAGTGGTGCCCACTGCCCAATGGTGCCTGGTAGGGATGCCCAGTCCTCGCTGGTGTCCCTGGAACCCTTTGGTGCCCATTACCTATTGGTGCCCAGTGCCTGGTGCCTGTGCCCAGCCGTGCCTTCAGCGCACAAATATTCAGGAAATTTTAGTCTTGCAATGGTGGATTTATACTGCTAGTTTATGATAAAGCCAAGTAAATTCTCAATAAAATCCTGCAGAAGATACTTTTCAGAGCTTGGTGGTAGAGTACACTGTACAGAAGAATATTTCTATATAGGGTAATACAAGGTTTAAAATTCATTTTCCCCACTAAAAGTACTCCACCATGTACAGTTCTTTCTTTTAAGTAACTCCCATACCAATCCACCTTGTTTGTAGAGGACCCTGGCAGTTGAACTAAGAATCTCTGGTTCTGGGACATATTGAGCTACTGTACTATATATATTCAGGTCTCTGAGCATCTGATCTCAATGTTCAGCACTGGACAATGTTCAGCACCAGCCCTTGTTGACTGGCTAGCTGTATGAAGCCCTGGATTTAATTATAATCGCTTGATCACCTTTGCCTAGTAGTCACAGCACTGTACTCTACGAATCCCAAAGAATTTAGGTGTACAACTAGAACCGTACCCTGCTATCTGCTCCCACACTTTTCTTTGCAACTTCTTAATCATCTTTTAAAATGATTTCTGGTTGCATCTGAAATGGGAGACATTGTTTGATGCTGCCTGCTGATCCATGAAAAACCTTTAGTGTACTTTTCCATTCGAGTACCAGTTGATTTGACATGTTGGGTTGTTCTCTGTTCTATGTTGTATGGTCTTTTACAAGACCTTGCATTCATCTACATTTTGTTTCCCTTAAATGACGTTGTGAGGAAGCTGGGTGTAGCAAACCTTTTGATCTTCTTTGGCCTCAGTCATGGGAAGGGGGTTACTCACATCCTGTGGCTGCTCTTTAGCTTCTGGTTTTCTTCCTGAGTTAGGAGATCCATTAGGAGTTCACTTTCCCTGCCCTGTTATATGCAACTTTCCAGTTATGCTTGCTTCCTGCCTTACTTGCCTAGCTTTTTAGTAGACCCTTACTCATCAATAGATTGATTGCTAATGGGAAGACCTCCCTGTGATTCAGTGGAGCACTCTTCCTGGGGAAGCGGACTTTCACTTGCCCCTAAAAGGCCCAGCATTTCCCCTCTCCATTCAGCTTTCCATCTTCTGTCATCCTGGCATTGACTCAGTTCCGATATCAGGGAATTTTCCTTAAATTCATAGTGGTACCTATAAGATAGTATTCTTAGGGCTCAGTTTGGTCTGTCTCTCCAGGGCTGATGCTGTTGTGTCAATAGAGTGTGCAGTTGAGGGGCTGTCATGGAGGCCTTCTCAAGATTTCCTTACCTTAGGAAGACTACATTGTGGTTGCATCAGTGCTAGAAAGTTCGATAGGATTGGGCCATTAACACTCTAGTGTCCAACACGGTGGTTTTTTCAAATAAACTCATAATTCCCAAAAGCATGTCAGAAATTAACTAAACATGGAAGAGCATCAAGGAGTTCTTGAAATTATATGTGCAGACAGAGTACACCTAGTGCAAATATATGTTAGGACAGGACTCCTATCCTTGTACATATGTATTCAGATGGGTCTCCTATCTTTGTACATAGGTGTGTAGCATGTATTTTTGCACATGTGCTTATGTAGCATATGTGTTTCATTGGATTTCCTTTGAACTTAGTCCAGAGACTACTGTTATGAACACAGCTTTGGTTGATTGAATATATTTAATAAGAGAGCTGAATATATGAATATCTTGAGAGTTCCTATATTTCTTGATGCTACAGGGGTTGTATCAACATCTTACCTATTCCAAGCACTTTCTGATCTTGTTCCCTAAGCAACCAGCTCATACAGTATTGGGGGAGAACATTTCTGTTCTTTGAGGCTCTGTTTAGCTGCTTTCCTCTGCTCAGTGTTATGAAGAAAATGAGACCTATCCAATCTCCCTCTTTTCCAATGGTTATTGCTGTCTAATTTAAGGTTTCTCTGGGTCATCGTGATTTGATTTCTGCTAGAATATTATAGCTCTTATCTGAACAGGTTAAGATTGTGGATAGACACCGGCCTCTTTGATCCTGTTGGAGTAAGCATTTTCCAAGAAAAAGCCATTTGGAGCTTTTTCAAGAGAAAAAATAAAACAACTGGCTATTTTCCTGGCTTGCTTGATTCCAGATTATGTAAAAGATAATCAACTAGATTCTTTTATGACATCTGTGGGAAAGTAAAATGATTTCACTATAAGCAGCTGCCCAATAAATATGAATCAGGGAGCTAAGTCGTCACTAAATGAGCCCTGTTCTTATTCTTTAAGCCTTTTATACTTGAGAGCAATGATATTACCCTGGTGCACATCAGTGCCACTGAGATCCATCCCATTCTTCCTTGGTCTGTCCCTGAAATGCACTCCCCACACACAACAAAGTCCCACTGCCAACTTATTGAGGTTGATGCAGCCCAAGGTCTGTGACAATGTGGCCTTAGGTACTTCTGCAGCTTTACAGACTGGCCAGGCAGTGGCTGCCACTTTCTGGGCTGAGCCAGTGACTGGCTCCACTCTTTACTGCTGGATCTTTTGCAACAGCAGGATGCTCCTTCCACTGTCATAGCTAGTGTATAGGATGTATATATCATTGTAGCCCAATCTGTTTTTTTAAAGGAAGAAGCACAGCTGTGGCTTGCCCACTGAGAATCAAGGCTGTGTCCAGGACACTCAGAGAGAGAACTTGATCCCTCAAAATGAGATGTAAACCCATACCTTAGTCAGCTTTGCTATTCACCTCTGTTGTGTCTCGATTAAGTGTTAATTTGCCCATATCCAGTCTCATGCAGCTCCCTAGCAGTGACTCAGAATTGTTACATCCTTGTTGGAATCAAATGGAAATGAGAAGTTGGATGTCATCAGTATATTGATGATACTAGACCCCAATTCTTTGAACAGCTTCTTCTAGTGAATCCATATACTAGATATTAAATAGCGTGAGACAAGATTGGAGACTGAAGGATGCCAGTGAATGATGAGGCAAGATAAACCAGTGGCCAAGGAATTTAAATAGTAGTCCATCAGTAACAAGTTTTGAGTTTCTGCTTGACAAGTAGGAGCAGAGTCACTGTAAAAAAACTGCCCATTCATTTTATCCCTGTTACATAACTCAGGAGAATACCATTGTTGGTAGTCTCAAAAACTGTTGAAAGATCCCACATGCTCAACAGGGATGCACTGTGGCACATGTTGTCTATCAGAGTGACTGAAGCTGTTCCAGTACTAACACTAAGCATAAAAACAGACTGAAAGGGTTCAAAGTCATGATATTCCATCAAACCTGGAACTTCAGTCACTACTTTCCTGTCTTATCAACTTGCCCAGAAATAGTAATTTTGAGAATGGCTGGTAATTATACAGGTTGGCACAATCCAGGGAGAGACTCTTTCAGTACAACTGACACCCTCTATACTCTTAGAGGAAGTATTAACAATTTCTGCAACCTCTGCATTGAGATCTTGCTTGTCTGCCTTAAACAACTAGATGAACAAGGACCCAGTAGACATACGGTTGGCCTCATGCCTTCAAGTAACCTGCCCACATCCTGAGGCTGAATAAGTTGGAACAGATCCATCAAAATATGGCAGGCAGATGGCTTAGGAACATGAGAACTACTCCCAGTACAGGATGTCTGACAAGCCACTTTTTTTGCTTCAGAAAAGCAAATGGGGAACTACTGAACATTATTATTTAATGAACACAAATAGATTGTGGTTGAGCAACAAATAGATTGTGGTTGAGTGTCTTCAGATCCGCTAGTACTGGCCTAGTCATTAAAAGCCTTTCACTACACGCTGGAACTCTGCATTTGTTATTAATCTGAGTGATCATAGTGAACTACTTTATCATGTTTCCCCATGTCTGCTCGTGTTGCTGTAAAAGATAATGCAAAACATGATATTAACATCTAAGTTCATTTATATTTAACATTCTGAAAATATAGCCAGACACACCAAATGATTCATGGTCTTACAGAGCAAAGCTATGTATGTCTCTACTCAGAAATATCCCACTGTTTTCAGTAAGTGGGTCCATGGGATGCTCTGCATCGCAAACAAGTGCACAGCTGCTGTAAATGGCATACCCCTGCCAAGTGTGAAGAAGATATCAGCAGAGACAGATGCCACACTGGAGCAGGTGTAGTGTGGATCAAACTGGGAGGGAAGGGATCTCAACATCAATCATGCAAGTGGATCCTATCCCTTCTCTTTTCTAGCCGGGACCCACCTCCTTGAACTTACACCAGCAAAATAATTGGTGTGGGTTGGTGGAGAACCATAGATAACCAAAACAGCCTACGAGGAATTTTTTTAATTTGCTTACCTCTTGCAGGCCTTCTTGTCATCCTCCCACCGTAGCATACATCACACATACTGTTGTCATGAATGCATGGTCTGGAGTGAATGGGCGCTAGGATTGGGCTGTTAAATCATCTCAAGTAGGTTACTTTCCTTTCCCATTTGTTACCGCTCTACCTCTCAGGAAGCCTTTCTGTGTGTCTGTGCTCCCCTTGGTGCATCTCTGCTATTGATGCTGCATCTTCCAGCAGCTGGAAGGAAATGATTTTAAGGTGGAAGGTTTTCTGCATTAGCTTTAGACTTTTGAGATCTGTGTGTGAGCATATCTTGAGGTGACTGGCTTAACTAGATTAATTCTCCCACTCATCCTTACCAATTTAGGCCAGCACAACTCACCTTTCTACATGCATGACTAGTTTGATTTTTAATTATATTAATTACAGGGCTACAGCATGGAGCTTAGGCATCAATTATTGGAATGCTTTCTCGGGAACAAGTGCTTTTGAACTCAGTAGCATTTACTTTGCAAAAAATATTCATGGAGTTGAATATTAAGCGTGTTAAGTAATATGCATGCACGTGCAAGAATACCTGATAGTATAGGGTCACTTTGAACAGTGTGTAGCCTTTGTTAGTTTAATCTAAGATACTTGATGAATAAGACTGCTTAACAGTGCAGGTTCTTGGATGTAATTTATTATGGGCTGCATTGCAGGCCTCTGTCAGTCTTGAAAGACTATGATATTGTGCTCGGCGCTGCATACGCTGCATGCGAAGCATGAAAGCCTGGGTTAGATTGTTATGGAGGATAGGCTGTTACCCAAGCAGCAAATCCCCTTCTCCGCGCCACTGAATTAGTCCAAAGGAAAGGCAGAGCCAATACAATTGGATCCAGCTGGCGTCGCAGAGCTGGGCTAAGGACAGGAGCTCACCCTGTCTTGTGGGGCCGACCCGGGTCTCGAACCCTGGCCTGCTGGTTAACAGGCACAGCATCTTAATCGCTTGTGCCACCCACAGTCCACACATTATGCATTATGTGATCTAAATTCACAAAACACAGCAATCCTACACTATGCTCCGATGTACGAGTCACCTTATTGGTGAAGCCTGTCCAGCAGGTGTGTGTTTGGGACTTCCACAAAGTTTGAATAATGGTAGGGTCTTTCAATGTATACAAACTTGGTTTAATGCTGAAATTTTTGTAAAATATATAAAATTACCTTCAGGTTATGAAACAAATGAATTTCATATTTATGCTTGTGTTCCATCTTCATTATATATGCAAATATTCCAAGATCTGAAAAAAATTCCATAACACTTTTGGTTCCAAGCATTTTGGATGTTAAATTCTCAACCTGGATATCCAAAGCTTGCATAAATTTGACTTATTTAAAGGAGTAAGAAAATTGAGGAAATTGTTTAAAGGGAGGTTTAAATTGCCTTATTTCTTTTAATATTTGCAGACAATATAGTAACTCTGTTCTTTCTTTCTTTACATGTTCCTGAATATCCTGCTTGTGGAATGAATTCCTTGATGCTGGCAAACTTTAGAGCCCATTGTGAAGAATGGCAGGCCTCCAACGTCTCATAGCATGCACTCATTCCTTCACCAGTACACGGGATCATTCAAAAAGCCTCCCCTGCGAAGGCCACACAGCGTTATCGGTGGCAGTCTTGGCTCTTTTATGGCAATGCCGAGAAACGGAAGCAGATTAGGTAATATGTTGCATTTAGGTCTTTGCATAATCAGTGCCTTAAAGATACAAGCTAATATTCCATTACTTCATAGCAGTAGTAACGCAACAGTACTGTTGTCCCTTGCATCTGTGTGCTTGATGACTCACTGTGGGTGCTGACCCTACACCTGAAGGGTCTCAGAACACCTCCTGCAGACTTTGGAAAGGCACTGCCATTTATTATCAAAACTGGAAGTGCCTTTCTAATGCCTCCAAGAGTCTATCTGATTCTCAGGGAGCCCGAGTGGAGTGTCCCCGCTTCAAAAAACCCTCCACACAAATTTCAAGTATTAACTCACTCACCCTTGATCTTAAATTTATTTGGAAGAAATTCACTTTGAAAACAATGGGAGATACACAGTAGAACCTCCAAAGTTGACCTTCTCTATATTGACCACCTTTTCTATAATAAAAGCTGCAAAAATATTGTAAGTACAGTACTGCATATTTTTCCGTATGTTGACCAATTTCTCCAGTCCCTTGGGTGGTCAACTTAAAGAGGGTTCTACTGTATTTGTTCTGAGTCATGAATTTAAAATAATGGTGTCAGCTTTGATGAATGCTAAAAAAGAGCTTAAAACGATTACCTAGAAATTTTACAATATTTCTTGTGCTAAACTACCCCAGATTCCATTTCAAGGAGTAAAAGTTGCATTTAAGGTTTTATTTTTCCTTAGACTTTCTACTAGTGACTCAAGAAGATGTCAGTGGAGTTTGCATCTTGATTTTTTTGGACACATGCAGATTTGCTATTGTGTGCTGACACTTGGGCTCGAACAATTTGGCATGTTAATTGTTGTGATTTACTTTTAATATTTTTAATGGTCTTTTATTTGAAACTCTTCATGGAATCCAAGGCTTGAAAGAAAATTAAAAGCCTCCTGCTGTAAACATAATGTATCAAGAATTCTTTGATTCTAAGTCCTTCAGACATGCTCTTAATAGAATTGCACCACAAGCAATTCACTTCAGAAATGGAGGCGTCTATCGGGGTCCCAGCATATACCCTTCCCATCAGTAGCTTCCATTATCAGTGGAAACTGCATCTGTTGGGCTCTCTCCTCAATCAGGCATGGAATAAGATGATAATATACTGTACTTGTGGGGGCTGAATACTATCACTAATGAGTTTCCATGGTTTAACCTTCAGGGTTCACTGTCCTAACTTAGGAAAGATTATACCACCAGGTGCTACTTGGACAAGACAGATAGTTATGAAAAGCCTTTGCATGAAATTTAGAAGGGGATCAATTCTTTTCATTTTTTTAAGTTTGTAGGTAATCTATCCTTTTGCAATTATGATGTTGTCTGAATCGATTACATGCCTTTATGTTACTGGATGGCTTGCATATATAATTTGAATATTCATGAGTGTGGCATTTTTTCCTATTCATAGAGAAATTAACAAGCAGGTTTCCCTATCCTTTGTGTCTGTTGATGAGAAATTTTCTTAAGATGCAATTTTATATCAATAAGCTCATGATACTGAAATCTTTCATATGAAAGAGAGAATTGTTTCGTCTGATAAGCTGAGTTGAATTATTTTTAATATTTGAAAATATTTTTATGTCATTTGATCATAATGTCACTTTGTATTCATTAAATATTGACCTTGTATTCATTAACAAGTAAATGCACGATCCATTTTTTCCAGTGGAACAAGAACAATCATATTTAGAGCTATTAAAATAAAATTTTGTAAACACAAGCAGATCTACTCAGCAATTGTCATGCTTAATATCTGCTGCATTGGAAGCTTTAGAACTATAACTGTCAAAATGGATGCCATTACTAACAGGAGAATCTTTTGTGTTCGTACAAGCTGAGTGGGCTGAATATTCTGTAGGGCTTAGACATGTTACAGCGATATCTTCCCCCTCCACATAATTCATATTGGTTTATTGCCTTGTCTTATAATTCCAATTTAAATTAGTTTTAAATAAAATGCTAAAGGATCTTCATTGCTATTGTTGGGGTAAAAACATAAAGAGAAATTCTGGGAACTTCACTGAATTTTTTTTAAAGAATCATCTATGAGATAGAGATTTTGAGCAAGGATTTTGCTCAGTGAGCAAGGATTTTGTTGTGGTAAACCCTCAAGGCTACTTATGTTTAGCTCTCCAGCCTCATTTGAGAGGAATGTTGCTAGTGCCTATTCTGCTTTAATGAGCTTTTAAAAATAAACCATCAAAACCAATATTCACACACTGGGAAAAGCATGCAGAAGCACTTTGAGGTGTGATTAAATGAATCCACGTCAAATACATGTCGGCATGTAAGACATTATATGTAACTGGTGCATATGCAGATTCTTGTATACAGACTGTAGACCCAGTAACGCATTCTTTCCTCTTTCCTGAGTTCCTTGCTATGTAAGGTTCTTGCATACTCAGGTGTATGTATTTGTACTCAACACAAATAAATGTGTGACAGTTGCTTACACAGTGGGAAAAGTGTGACCTCTCTTGCCTTGCCTTACACTAATTCTGCATGCTTTGTCCAGCATTTGAATAGGAGCATGGTGATCACATACTAGAGGAATGTACCTTTTATCAGAACCAAGGAAGCACATGCATTTCTGTATTACATTGGGGTATTGTTTTTCCCCAGAGCAGCTTATTTGTTTGAGAGTTTGTTTCCTAACTTGAAAATTTATTTCATTTAGTTGTTTTGACTAGTTGTGTCTATTTTTTTTACCCTCTTTCTGTAGCTCTTCTTTGAAAAGATGTTTGTTAATTAGCATGCCACATGACATGCAGCCCATATTTATGCGTTATCTTGCAGTCAGGTGATGGTTGAGCTAACTAGAGCATGGGTCTCCAAACCCTAGCCAATGGGCCAGATCCAATGTACAGGGAAAACTATCTAGGCATGGCATGGAGTTTTCTGTTCTATGCTGCCTTCTAACTCGTTCGTCCCAAAGCCTTGCATTGGACAGTTGCCCCATTTCCAGGGGGCTGTGGCTGTCATGTGCAAGGCTCTGGAATGATCAGACAAGAAGAAAGGTAGCAGTGGTCTAGAATGGAAAGCATTGTTCCCGGATGGCTTTTTCTGAACTTGGCAGTCTGTAGTTGGAGACTGCTGAGCTGGAAAGCACAGCTTATTATAAAATTTTAAAATCATTTTTGTGGTCTCTGAGATAATAAATAGCTTGTGGACATATACCATTGACTATAGTATATGTACTGTATTATGGCTTAGACTTTGTCCATGACCAAGAAAAATGGTGACTCGGAGCCAAAATAGCAGATCCCCCCACCATTCGAAACAAATGATAAAGAAGAAAATTATGGCTTAGGCATTCTTTTCCAAGATATTGACTCTACACATATTTTACTTGATTAATCTCCCATTTCATACTATCTCATATTGCTAGCAAATGGGAAAACCATCAATTTTTACAAATGAATAGTAGCAAAGACCAAAAGAACTGAGACTAATTTGTATCATTCTGTTCGGAATGTGCTAATCATGCAGTTGCTACAACTTTGGTGGTAAAATAAGAGAATGAGTATTGGAGCTTGTTCTAGTGCTGCTGGTGAGTAATAAAGGCAAATTGTTTTCCTAATTGAATCAGTAGGATAATTATTGGCTTTGTTTGATTTAGACATTGTACATGAAAATCTGAAAATGGGATCTGATGGTGAAAGTGATCAAGCTTCTGGAACATCATCTGATGAAGTCCAATCCCCTACAGGTGTTTGCCTCCGAAACCGGATACACAGACGGATTTCCATTGAGGTAATGTAGTTTCCCACAGGAAGGCATTATGCTAACAGGAGACTTGGGACTTGCTTGCCTGTTTTAACTACTTTCGTGCCAGATTGTCTTAAAGTAGATTTGGTGGTGTTCAGAACTGAGCCAGCAGTTATTGAAAAAAATTGTTTATAGAAATATGATAAAGTTCTATACCTGATAGTGCTGTGAGTTTTTAATTAATGACTCTTTAGAGGGATGGCACATTTATAAATTTCATAAGCTAATTTTCATGCAGTGATGGTAGAAATAATAGGAACAGATTTATTACTGCTCCAAAATGGGACCAGCAACTTGGAATATCCCCTTCCAGAGAGGTCTCTTTTAGTTCTTGGCTCTATCTTCTAAGCAGAAGGTTTGTCAGTCTGTATGTAGCTTTTGTTCTAAAACCCTTGCCAACCTATCATTTATTATTGCTTTTCACTTTCAGTTTTCTTCCGCTCTGTTTTAAATCGGTTTGATCCTTGTTGTTTTGCTCCTGGCATTTTAGTTCAGATGTAGACAGCTGCTTTTAAGGATGTACAAGCATTCCTCTGCTTGTCATAAGAGGGCTTGGGATTTGCCCTTATTCAAATTGTGTGTAGATTTACAAACATTCAGTGCTCCTGCTCCCATTGCACTCTTCTCTGCAGCATGCCCTTTTCTCTCTTCCCCAAAGTGGAGGGCAGAGACATCCATTACCACCACTTTAGGCCCCCAAAAGGTATCTTTCCCCTGAGAGAAGGCCCTTGCCATTTTCCCAAAACGGATGCTGGGACTTGTACCTTTGGTCCAATGCACACTGGGAAAAGGAGCTTCATCAAGTACTGGGCTATCTTTTTGCACCTACCCAAAGTATACTTGTAGGATCCTTAGTGTGAAGCAAGCAAGAATGCCAGTAATCCTAGCGTGATTTCCAAAGATTTCTCTGTACCAGTTCCTCAGATGCCCCATACGGTGAGCAGTTTCCTCATAATACTTCAGCTTTTTTAATTGTCTCTTCCCTTCCGTTTTCCTGTCAGTGAGAACAGGGTAGAACATTTTCATCCATCCAAACAGAACTCTTCTTCTTGGTACCACAAATCCACTGAAAATTGTTGGTAACATGGTGGTCGTGGCAATAATCTCTTCATTCTGGCAGCCTATTCCTTCAGCAACCCAAATGCCTATTCCCTCATTTCCCAAATGCCTAAACTTAAAAAATAATTCCCAAATGCTCTAACCACCAGTTTCATAGAAGGGACATTTGTATCTTCTAACTTTCCTTTCACTAGTAAAAGATATACTTTTCTCATATGGCCTTTGGCAGTGTTGGGCAAGTTGTTCCATGCTACCATAGTAGTTTCATGAGATAATAATAGATATTATTCATAAAAGCTTGAAGACTCTGTGCAGATAAATACAGTATTATCACAATTTGACTAAAATTAATAACAAATGCTATCACTGTGATTTGTAAATGAATTACAAGTCAATTGGCTATACACTGTACTATGATGTTGTGTTTTAGGTATTTCAGAATTCTTGCCAAGTTGGAATACTTCTTAGAACCAAAAAAAAAGCAGTCTGGGAACAAAACATAGTTTTTTCCACTGAATAGTCAGGCATACATACTTTTCTGTATGTCAGAAGTTCAAAAAATCATTTCTGGCTGCCACCAAAGGCCTTTTCTACTAGTTAATCTATTTACCTCATCCGCCCAGTGACTTTGCAGGTATAATTAAAGTAGGAGAAGTGGAAAATTAAGCCCAGCATTATGTCATCTTTATCTTTCACTTAGGGCATCTGTTTACAAGCACAAACCTTTTCTGAGTGTCAAAGAGCCATAATATTGTGGATTTCAAATGCTTAGAATCATGATATAGTACCTTCCTTGAAGACTTCCATCCATAAGATATGGAGATGCAGTTTCCAGAATCTGGTATCAGAGCATCTTAAAAATGGCTCTTGTTTGTATAGGGAAGTGTTACCATCCTACTCACAGTTTTCAAAATGAGAAAGGGAGGTTTCAAGCACAAACTTGATTCTTTCTCTTCCCCATCCAAACTCTGCATGTCCCAGTTTGCTCCAAAAACTGCTGATTCGTCTTTGTGGTCTTCAATCTGATAACTTAATACCATGCCCTGGGCTGATTGATTGTGCTGATGATTCCAAAATACCATAGTTTTTCCTCTTTCAAAGTGGGGTGCATTTCCACAGGCACTCCCTTTCTCATGAGCCTGGTTTTCTTTGATGAAATAAGACTTTGGCAGACAGGAGCAAATGTCAAAGGAACTTCAGTTCTCACACATGCAATGGTCTATGTTGACAAAACTGTACATTTCAGCTGAGATGGGGGAGGGATTGGGGGGTCCTCCTGTGGCCTCTCATCCACGACAGTGAATTCTGTGGTTATATTGTATGGAGAACCTCCCCTCCCTCTATTCATTTTTTCAAGGCCAAGATCCAGATATGCACAAACCAAACAGAGCTTGAATTTTCTGTCAGCAATTTCAGAGTAAGCCACTTTTGAAATGACCTTTTGGAAGCAGATTTTGGTATGGCATGGTGAGAAGCCTTGCTTTTATGAACATAGAAACAAATCAAAAATTCCAAATCAAAATGGATTTATCCATCCTGGATTTCCCCCATGAATTGAGAAGGTTCACTGTGATGCTTTGAACATGTTGCACTGAAGCCAGTGCTTCTTCGTGGAAATGCTCTAAATAATCAGCAAGAGTCAGGTAGTTGAGTGTGTTTACAGAGTGCCAGTAAATCACGTTCCAAAGATTTTTCAGCAATCTAGAAAATTGAGATTACGCTTGGAAAAAATATGAACGTGGGCATCAGTTTGGAATGTTTAAGCTCTGACAAATTCCGTCTATTACACTTGGAGCTTTCAGTTAATGCTGCTTACTAGTCTGTGTTATACTTCAGAAATGGAACACAGTAGAAAAGCTCTTGACAACCTCGGCTTTTCTCTCTTCTTGTTCTAGCAAACACAATCTTGCATTTTAGTAAACGGAGGAAAAAGTACTTAAGTTCTAGCATTTGTAAGACTTGATCTGAGTGCCAGCTCGCCTATCATAACTAGAAGAAATATGTGATAAAATCAAAGATATCACCAGTTTAGTGTTTTTTTTAACATACAAGACTATAATCTACTTGATACTTTATTGTAGAACCATTAAAAGGTTATCAGTGAGCATTCACTGTTTCTAACAGCATTGATGCAAGTTTGAAATTGCTCAGATGCAGTCCATGGGGTCGTGGAGAGTCGGACACAACTAAATGAGTAAACAACAATCTATTACTTGAGCTTTTGTAGCATCAGAGTAATGAGAAATTTTGATATGCTGATAAAATCTCTTATTTATTGTCATTTAAACAATTGCTTCACTCCAGATCAAACTAGACATGAACAAAAAACCTTTATATGTAGCAGCTTTTAATAATTTATTGGTAGATGCTAGACATAACTCAGTTTATCAGTGAAATTCCAAAATATTTCACTTACAGTTCCTCTGTTTGGTTCAGTTCTTTTTTGCTTCTCTGAATTCCACATACTTGTTTATAATGCTATTGAAATTAATAATAATCAACGATGGCAGTTGTAAGTGCATACACATATGCATGTCCCCTTCCTCTGGGGAGACCTCTAGAGGTGCTGCTGGATGCAGCAGTAGCCATTTGGGTGCCATTACATTCAGCAGACCCACCAGGGATAGGATTAAGCTGCCCAAATACTTACCATAGAAATGCTAAAAACATTGGCGCCTGCCAAACTTGCCCAACCTGCCTGGGAATGATGTTTTCATAACTGGGACAAATGCCCTCGGCAGAAAAAATGTTAAAATATTTTAAGTTTCATTCAGCAATACTACACATGAAAAGGTGGACCATAAAGTGTCCTGTAACGTGACCTGTTAAGGGTTTTTACAGATTAAAATTAACACTATGAATTGCACTAAAAAACGGAAGCTAAATCAAATTAGATGTTAGCATACTGGCATGTTCTGGTATAATTAAACATTGGTGTGTAATTTCCCCAGACTTCAAGGTCAGCCCTGTATACAACACATCACAGTCATCTAACATCTTGGAACATCTTGTATGTTCCAAGAACATGAATAACTGGAGCAAGGTTAGAGGATCATACCTTTATTCGTATGAACTAAAATAGCACAAAATGTTGGGCAAGTTTTTGAGTTCTCTTTTTTTCCAGCTGGATGGAAAAAAATATTCATATCTCTTTTTTTCCAGCTGGATATTGTTAAAAAGATGGAAGGGAAGAGAGAGGAGATATACAGGTGTCCCCTGTAATCCACTAAGGTTCCGTTCCGTTTTTTCCCCATGGATAAAAAACAGTCAAAAAATAGATTTAAAAATTCACTTGCAAATTTCTTGCTCCTCCATTGCTTCTAATGGAATAGTGTCTCAGTATCTGCAGGGGTTTGATTTTGGATATCCAAAAAAAGTGTTAAAGCAGCTTAAAAATAAAAGTGGGTCTCTTTACAATTGTTTAAAAACAGCTTTTTTACTGTTATGGAGAGGTAATCAGCAATTAGAAATGCAAAGGACCCCCAGGCTTTGCCTGGCTCAGCTGAAAAATGGAATGATTGGCTTGTATGACTGCCTCTCTACAACAGGAGAAAAGCGGTTTTTTAAAACTATGATTTGTGGAGGCCATTCTTGTTGAGTCAAATCTGTTTCTATTATAAGAGCTGAGTATAACAGACATATTTGCAGCCCAAACTGCAAATCTTTTGCATAAGAGTGAATGCAGACCATTGAAACTTGGATCCCTTCATTTGGAATAATTTAAATTTTTTTCACCCGTGGTTTACATGACATAAAGTGGACATCTGATTGATTTACTGCTAAAGCTTAATGCTACTTGAATAAATATACTGCAGCAGATGTGACAATAAAAGTTGGATATCCCTTGGCCAATGGAAAATTGTTAGCTGTAGTGGGGTCAGAAAGAAGTTCTTTTCTCCACTACACCCTGTGTTGTCCTATGGAATGATTCCTTGCACTTTAGGAAGAGAGGTAGGGCTAGCCAGGCCTATGGGATGGAAATAATGTTGCCCTTAGGGAAGAACCCAAAATAGTTTCCACTAATTGCAGCTGTATAAGTGTGAGCGCTATAGGAAGAACTAACAAATATATGTTTGCAGCCAGGCTCCTTGTTTTTCTTGGGTAGGACTAGGTGGTGAATGGCTTTGGGGGGTTGTGGCATTGCTAAAGGATCATCTGTGAAAAACATGGGAGTGATAAATGCTGATTTATGGTATAGAGGACATGAAAATGGAGCATGATGTCTGTGTTAACATGAATCAAAGTGATTATGCTAATTGTGCCAGCAGGTATTTACTGACATTTGTAATCCTAAAGCTCATCTCCACTTCCTGCTTACTGTTTTATATTCATTCGTGTAGGGTGGCCTGTGCCTCTTTATTGTGATTCTGGTTTATGAGAATTTGATTTATGACAAAGAGGCATTAACATCTTTGATCTGCTGTGTAAGAGAGACTAATCACTCTTTAAAAATATCACATCATAGAGGGTCTGCAGAGATGGAATTTGCTTGGTTTGTAAGTGGAACAGTAATTAAAATACCATCCAGTTCTTCTTTCTTGTGCTCCCTGAATAACAGTGCATCTGTGATCTTAATTGCTATTTAGTTGGATCATGCATATCTTGTTACACCTTCAAGATAAATATTTTAACAGAAATTTGTATAGGATACAGTCCACTTTAATAGCCCATCATCTTGTGAAGTGACTTTCTAGTCCACACAAGCCTGCGCCCAAACATAGACCATTACACTTAACGAAACAATTTTACAGATACGTAATATTGGAAAAATAGTTTTAAAATAATGGGCACAGTTCTAAACTGCTTTTAAAATAATGTGTACAATCTAGTTTTCAACTTACTAATCTAAAATTCTCTCGCAATATTTAATCTTCATATGCTGTCAGTCTGTTGTGTGTGTTTTGTTGTGGTCTCATTCCCAAGCTGAGCTCCGAATGCTTGCTGACCTTTCTGAGATATGTTCTGTTTCCTATGAGTTAGTAAATTTGATTTATGCAAAATACATTTGTAGGAAGAGGATGTTTAACAACAGCTTTGAATGACATGGTTAGTGCTGCCTAAGCAATATGTTCCTTTTTTCAGTGGTTCTCAGATTATGGGGGAATGGGCCCCTAGGGCCAGGAGATCCTTGGGGTGTTCAGAGTTCACAGGGAAAAGATCCTACAGCAAACAAAGGGAAGAAAAGGATTGGATCCTAAGGGAAAAATATAATACAGTGTTTGGCATAAATAAAGCATTAAGAAGTACCAGTATATGAATTTCTGTTTATCTGAAATAGTATTTAAGATTCAAAGTCCTTCCCTTATCCTCCTATTGATTTAGGTACCTTATCAGTTTAGAAAGGTGATGCAGAGGTATGATTCAAGCTGTATAAAATGTATTAACTGTAGTCTGGTGTTCTTAAGGACTTCAGTGGGGTGGTGCTTGGGCTCTTTTTTCTTGTATCTTTCTTTTGTCAGGGAATCTTTTCCTTCTTTCTTTTTTTGGGCAACACCTAAAGCATCTCTGAAAAGCTCAATCCTCTCAGTGAAGTAGCTATTGAACAGTTCAGTTGTCTTTCCTGTTCTTTAGTGAAGTATGTTGCAGATGGGAGCTACTCTGGCAGTGTCAGAAATTGCCCATCCTGAACATCAATAGCAGTACATGCTTATAGCAATAAAAGTCATTGGCGCAAGCGGTTAAGGCGCTGTGCCTGTTAACCAGCAGGCCAGGGTTCGAAACCTGGGTCGGCCCCACAAGACAGGGTGAGCTCCTGTCCTTAGCCCAGCTCTGCGACGCCAGCTGGATCCAATTGTATTGGCTCTGCCTTTCCATTGGACTAATTCAGTGGTGTGGAGAGGGGGGATTTGCTGCTTGGGTAACAGCCTATCCTCCATAACAATCCAACCCAGGCTTTCATGCTTTGCATGCAGCGTATGCAGTGCTGAGCATGATACCATAGTCTTTCAAGACTGACGGAGGCCTGCTTAGCAGTTCAGGAAGGCCTATATCCTCAAGTGAAATTAAGCCCCTTGCTCTAGAACAGTTAAGATGACTTTCCATAAGATAACACTAGAGGATGATGTAACTGCCTGGACCCTCTGGACCCGAAAGCTTGCTTTGAGAACATGAAATGAAATCCTCAGTGTATAATTTTAAAACATTTGGTAAAAAAAGTCCAGTAATTTGTAGAAAGCATAAACAAATGTGAAAGCCCTGTTCAAATTGTTTGAGCCTTGACCTGTTTGAGGCTGTTGTAGGATCGATTTCAATTCAACATAACATTGTTCCATTCCACATAATAATGACAATCTCAATCTCTTGTAAGCTCTTCTGTGTGGTTAAAAAAGTTAACTTCCTTTGTGAGGAAGGTATTACTCATTGCCATTAGCAGTGTGTTTTCCTGACATGGCATGATAATACAGCAGGTCAACAAATGAAGCAGTATGATTCATGTATGAAAATTAACTCCTACACTTTGGAAAGCAATCCAACTGCCTCAATGTCTTAATTTGGGCATTTAGATCCTTTGTATCTGCCACTTTTCTAACCCCTTAGCCAATGTGGGACATAAAAGAAGCACAATTGCTGGAGGATTGTGCTAGAAAAATGAAACATCCAAAGATGATGATCTTCTGTGCAAGATTTTGTATAACCTCCTATGTAAGTGGAAATTTAAGAATTGCTGTAGAATTAACCTGCAATAGCTCTGCATGAACTCTGAGCACGTACATTTTCCTTCTGCTCAGTTTTTTTATTGTAGTGTTATTGCAGCCCATCGCTGATACAATTGGATTTCAATAACATATAAAACTATTTAAATGCAAGTAGCAGAAGATGTTTTAGAAAAGGTATTTTGTATTGAACTACTTGTACTTGTGGAAAAAAATTTCTTAAAAAGACAAATTTGTTGCCAAATAAACTTTATTTCATTTATAATCTGAGGATTGACATGCCAAGCCCGCAACCAGGATCTATAATCCTTATTCCCCTTTTCCTATTGTCTGAAACGGTCCACAAACCACCGAAATCTTATTTGTCACAAACATCTTTGAAAGGAGAGTAGGGCCAAGAATACTCATTTCATTTGGTTATTAGGACAAATTCTTGGTAAACTTAAATTCAGAATGAAGCCCAATCCCAAGCAGCATGTAGCAGTAGGATTCCCACAGCGACTGAATGGCAACTGTGCAATCCTGCAGGCAATCCTGAAGGCTGCCATGGCAGGTGCCTGATGTTTCCACCAGTCCTTTTGCTGGTGTAGAAACTAAAGACAAAATCCTAACCAACTTTCCATCTATGGCATAGCTGATATCAAAGAAGTATGTCCCCCACAAAACAGGGTGAGCTCCTGCGACACAGCTGGAACCAGTCGTATTGGCTCTGCCATTCCATTGGACTATTTCAGTGGCGTGGAGAGGGGGATTTGCTGCTTGGGTAACAGCCTAACCTCCATATCAATCTACCCAGGCCTCCGTGCTTTGCATACAGCGTTGAGCACGATACCATAGTCTTTCAAGACTGATGGATGCCAAGTATGTGGTACGTACATCTTGCAGTTCAGGGACATTCATGGAAGCCTCCTCAAGGTAAAGGAATGTTTGTTCCCTGACCTCTGAGCTGCACTGCCCTTACCTTGGTGTTGGAAAGTTGGTTTGGATTGTACCCTAAGGCTGCAATCCTAATCTCCACCTAAGCCTGCCTAAGCTCCAGGTATCCTGACCTCCAATGGACCTTCATACCTTCACCAGCTTTTTTGCTGGCATATGTCTAAGGAGATTCTGTTAATGCTAAGCACAAAAAGGCCTGGCTTTTGTGTCACCATAAAAGACATTTAGGCTGGGGCCAGAATGCAAGTGTCAATTTGCATGGCCTGCAACTATGGATGCCGCTACTTCTTGGATGCCAGTTAACCCCTGCTAACTGGGCAAGAGGCACTTTTAAGTGGGGATGCTTTAGGAGGAGTTCCTGCTGCAGGCAGGGGTTTGGACTAGATGACCTACTAGGTCCCTTCCAACTCTAGGATTCTATGATTCTATAAGTCCTGTGCTAACCTGGAAATGTCACAAAAGTGCCATAAGACACTTCTGTGCAACTCCTGGGAGGAGGGGGAATTAGACCAGTGCACAGACATGTGCTTGCCTCCCTACATTACCACGGGAATGGGAAGGCCAATGAGTTGTGCCGGCCTAGGTTAAGTTTGCATCCTAAACCTCTGTGTAATGGCAAAATGCTCTCCATGGTGGGTCCTGTGCTTATAGTGGGAATTACTTTATAAACATTATCTTTTCCATTTCAAAAATTGTAGATATTTTATGTTTACACAACAGTCTGTCAAACGGGGTCCATATGTTCTATCCGGTCACAAAAATACAATGTGAAAAGGCAGCTTGTGAAGTGAGAAGAAGCTCATACATTATGACACTGCATAATTAAGAAAAAATTATGACATGTGTACCAGAATATGATATGAACATTTATGTTACTTACTCACGATTAGGAAGACTCAATTAAACAGTTCCGCATTATGTGTATTTTTACTTGCGGGCCGTGGGACTTTTAGGGTCAGCTTACCAGGAAATTAAATTCTACAGCTGACAGCGTGATGAGCAAACAGGCCACATTAAGTGTTCTTCACTGAGCAACTGCTGTATAACTTATTAGCAAGCAGCTTGTGGCTGTTGCTGATTTGATGGCTTACTGATGTTAGTTAAAGCTGGTGAGATGTCAGATTCTGGCTGATGCTTACTGAAGAGAACATCACTTTTGTTTGACCTTGAGTTGATAATTATTTTTAGGCAAACTGATGTCTCCATCATTTTTTTTCTTGTTGGTTCTGTGATGAGACCTCCAGGTCCATTTCTAAATCTTTGCCCTGGATGTGACATTTCATGTCTTTGCTCTCTGCATAGTAAATGCATTAGTAAAAAAGATGCTAGTATTTAGCATCAATGAAAATATATGTCATCTTGATTTATTCATTTTCTTGAAACTGCCGTAATAAGGAAGATTTTGGAACCAGAAGCAGTGGCCTCAGGCTTCCAGCTTCTTTACCAGTTATTTAATAATCTAGCCTGTTTTCTACATCTCCATATAGGAAGTGTACCTAAATACATCAAAGGCTTCCATTTTTTCCTGTGCATATCTTGCATCTCTGGGGAGTGAAGGGTTTTTATCCTGTTTTATCCTATATCAGGTTTTGATTTTTTTTTGTAATTTTTGTTTTTTCTCCTCTTGTTGCTGCTTTCCTGATTACGGTTATTCGTAGACTCTTAAAAGCTCCTGCTGGGAGCCAAGAACATGAAATATATTTGCAACCTGCGGTTATGTGTATTATTATTTTTAAGTAATTTATTTAAGTAATTTTTATCCCGCCTTTCTTCCCCCACAGGGGGGAACTCAAGGCGGCCAAACAATTAAAAAACAATAAAACACCATTAAAATTACATATGATAATAAATAGAGATAAAAACACATTAAAATTATTTAAGTTTATTTAAGTATTATTATGTGTATGTCTGGCCTCTAAAGGCCAGAAAGGGACTTACGTGAAGCACTTTGGTGGCATGTGCACATTATATTTCAGTCCTTCTCTAGAAGAATGGGAAACCCAGAAGTTCCAGACAATGTCTCATTCAGATACTAAGAGCCCAGTCCTGAACTCTTACTGCCAGCCCTCTGCTGGGGCTAAGTAACACAAACATTATGTAAAGCAGTGGTCTTCAAAGTCACCACTTCAGGTCAGGAGGGCTGCAAGGGGATGGGATTAACCATCTTGGAATCTGGCACTGGGCTGTCCTGGGAGTAAGTCTCATTGAACACAATGGGACTTTCTTCCAAATAGACATGAAGGAGCATTCTGGTAAGTTTGACAGATCTTTAAGATTGAAAGAGGGTCCCCAGCTGAAATGCTTGAATTACCACTGCTGTAAAGCATGACCATGGGCTCCCGGCAGCAGCTGGCTCTGAGTTAGTGCCAGTAGAATGTCGATACTTCACCACTTTTTAGTCTTCTGAACTGCTGCGTGGCAGAGAGGTGAGTGGTAGGATGAGGGGAAGGAGGTGTTCCAGGATGGGAAGGACACAGGAAGAGGGCAACAAAGTGCTAGGGGAGGAACTGGTGGACTTTGCAGAATCCAGTGTCTCTATGGCCCAACAAGGAGGCTCCTGATTCTATAGCAGCCTAAGGGTTGCCAAAGAATTGAGTAGGTCCATTGTAGGACTACCTCCCTTATCTGGGGGAAGGGGATGAAAGTCCCTTTCACCCAAGGATCTGCCTGCGGATGCCCAGTTGCACAAAGTGCCATTTTGACACTGCAGCAGTCGTGTTGCACTGGGCAGTTTAGGATTGGGCTGCCTGCCCAGACTTTCTTCCCTTCAAGGATTTGAACTTTTCCAAGTGCCTAAACCCCATTTCTGGTCATGCTAGTAATTATTTCATAACATTGCACTAGGATGAAGGCATCATTTGTGCCTCTGCGGCATGGCATAATACGAGGAATAGCCCTTTGAGTGATGGGGTAGGTGGCATATCCACTTAATGGTGTTTGCATCTTAAGACAAGCCATCTTGCTCTCATAGTGAGAAACGAGGGAGACAGACCTTTGCCTCAGGCAATAGATGATTAAACTCGGGCCTCTCCAAGGGATGTACAGCTGGAAAAAAACTGTAGTCTGGAGAACAAGCTCAGGGCCTCTGTCTTTCTTGGCAAATGAATTCAATGTTGAAAAGGACACAGTGAAGCCTTCTTTCAGTCTTATGAATTGGTCCCCTCTGCTGTACTCAAATAAACCTGTCTGGTTTTGAAAGGTGAGATTAACAAGAATAATTTTTGAAAGTGCCTTTTATGAGACTTAAGGATATGTGAACGTCTGTAACTCTTCACTCAGTTAGTTGGCCAAATACCAGGCACATAATCTGCTAAGTCCCTTTAATTTAATGACAGCCCTGATATTTAAAGGTCAACCTAGAATTTTCTCAAACCCAATGATGTACAATAACTTGAACATGAAACATACAATGAATGTTGTTACACATTGTACAAGAGGGCAGTCAGCTAGTATAATGAGTATTTTAACATGTCAACATTCTTTCTATGTGTGCCTCATCAAGAGGCAAACTTGATTTGCAGCATTTTCTGAAGGCCAACAAATTATATGTTTAAAACTTTAGAAAAAGGTAAAACAAACTCTGGAGTTGGAAAACCCTTTTTCACAACAAACTGTTGCCAGCAACTTTCTTTGCAACTCCAGAACTTGTATCTTTTCTATGCTGAATATTGTATGAATATTTATGAAACCTGAGGTAGTCCAGGAACTAAACTTATTTTTCCTCATTATGCTCTCAAACCTTGGGTTTGATCCAGAGATTATACTCTGAATGAAAGGAGCTTCTGCCCACTTATGGACCTCTTCTGCAACTGGAACTTTCCATCTATGAATGGAAGCTTCTATTCTATTCATAGTGAAAACTTAAGTCCCATATCATTAGTATGGACTGTATGTCTGTGTAACTTGAAGGTGGTTTGTAAGTGCAAGAGAGATGGGGGAGAGGGTGTTTTATAATTGGAACTTTAAAATGAAAATATCTAACTTTTATGGTTGTTAACATAAGCTTGCAAATGGAATTGGAACATATTGAGCAGGATCAGCGTTGCAGAAACAGGAACACCAGTTGCATTGTGTTTTGGTGTTGGGATTTCCAATTTACAGTATTCATCTTATTTTTAAGGTTCTAAAATTTGGCTTAATGTGCATGTCTGTAGTTCCATGGTTGTCCTGACTAGCTATAAAGTATTTGATGTTTGGTTAGAATATATTATAGGCTTCCAAAGATACCAGAAATTGTTTTCTAAAAATAAACATACCACACAGCACAAAGACCATATGCATGTTATTTGGCAAAGTTCCAGTTAGAGACTTGGTACTACAGGAGGTCTCACTGCCTTCCTTGGAAGTAGACATACCCTACAATCCAGAGTAACTAGTAAAGAGTAGACATACCCTACAATCATATACCCTTGGAAGTAGACATACCCTACAATCCAGAGTAACTAGTAAAGAGACTTTACGTGCACCCGTAGTTACTGCACCACCTAATGAAAACCTATGGGAAATTCATATTGCAATCCAGAGCAAATTGTTCTTGCACCGGAGCAAGGACTCCCCATAGTTACTCTGGATTGCACACAAATCCTCTTTTCTCTTTATCATAACCACGGCCTCACTTCTTTTGAGTGTAGTTTTGCCTCTGAACCTTCAGCACTTTTTTAATTTGTTCTGTTTAATACTGTAACTTTCCCAGGCAGAACATATGTATTTTGTATACTTACATTACTAATACTTACATTTCACTTTCAATAGACACTCCTGTAGAATACTAACAGAGGACGTTCAGTGGGAAGTTTCAAATGATTTACCAAACTATTGTTTAGAATATCTAGCACATGAAGAAGGAAGTTGCTCTTTCTGGTCCTGGTGTAGTACAAACCATGGTTTAAGATCTAAGATTTTTCTGGCCAGCCATAACCTGTGGCAAACAATCCACTGTTCGTCAAATTTGTTTACATTTGGCAAATTATTTTTTGTTCCAACTACATTTATAATTTTTGATCAAGGTTTTTTTAATCTATCCATTATTTGTTTTATGTAAAGGTCTGAGATATAATAATGAAAACTGAAACAAGTTGTTTTGTATTACTGTTTGGATATCTCATCCATTAAGAAGATTTTTAGCTTCACTATAACTTCGTTATAACCTACATTTGTATAATCACTTGTGTTATGGAACACCCAATTTTTAAATTAATACTACATTATAGATATGCAGTTTACCTATACCTCTTTAACAGTAGTGATTAATTTCTTCAGGATCTGAACAAACGCTTATCATTACCTGCTGACATCAGAATACCTGATGGGTACCTTGAAAAACTACAAATAAACAGTCCACCATTTGATCAACCAATGAGCCGCCGCTCTCGTAGAGCATCTTTGGTAAGTTGGTACTATTTAAAGTTGTGTGTGTGTTTTGTTTTTTGTTTTTTGTTTTTTTTGCAATTGACAAATAAGCTTGCTGTTCATATAGTAGAAGCATTAATTTGCATGAAGCTTCAATTCAGACTCTATGAGTAGTTGTGTGTTTATCTGTTACAGGAAAATTACAATTCATATGACAGCTTTATCGAATAACACATTCATTGTAACATATGTCATTTGACTGGATTCTGTTTTTGTTTGTATTCAGTATAGTACTGTGCTATATCTCTTGTACTGTACGACCCTTTGGCTTCGTTTCCTAGGGAAGAAATTTTTCCTTTCATTCTGTGCTCAGGAGTACACTCAGCATGTACTCACGTGCGCACACACTCTGACCCACTTAATAGACTAGTCATGCTTCCTCCAACATGAGCTCTGTTCTACAAAAGCCATAGTTAGTCTTACTCAGTTAAAAGAGCTTCCCATAAACATGCTTCATGAAGTTCTTATCTATCTGAGGGTATGATAAACTGGGGGTCCTTTCATGCTTTTATCTCTCTCTTAATCTTCATCCTTAAAGGAAGAAGTCTGGCTACTAAGTTTTACTGAAAGGAGAGGCTAATAGCTCAGACCTGTTCTGCCCATTGCTCATCTCCCACAGTGGCGTATCTACTCCAGCACAACTCTGTGGAAACAAGCCCAGGCTGCTCTACCATTTGTGGCAGTTTTCCTAAAATGCTGCTGGCATCATCCTCTTTACAACATTATAAAGGTTTATTCACTATCCTACATGTCTTTTCCAAATTGTGAGGCCTGGTTAGGATCGGACCATAGCTGGCATGTCTACACAGAAGTTCAGTCCCATTGTCTACTCAGAATTCCCAAAGTGTGCATAGGATTGCAGCCTTTGGCCTATATCCTAAAGTGAAATTAAGCCCCTTGCTCCAGAGCAGTTAAGATGACTTCCCATAAAATAACACTAGCGGGTGACATAGCCGCGTGGACCCGTAACTGCTATGGATTTTGCCCTAAGTCTAAGCATGTATCCCATTGAATACAACAAGGCTTACTTCTAAGTAGACATATCTAGAATTGTGCTATAAATCAATGTGCCTACTATGTATAAATTGATAGTATAATCTGCACTTACTGAATAGAATAGTAGGACTTGCAATATCAGTTGGAAGTTTGTTTTGGAATTTCAGTTGGATTACTGAGTTGTGTTTCTGTCAACTTCTAATCTCTAATTACGTGACTCCTCCAAAGGCCATTGTTCTTTTAGTAGTTGGACTAAATGGAGATAAAGGCTTATTCTTTACGTTAGGAAGGGTAAGTCTTGTAGAAACCCATTCCCCGGAGGAGTTTTCATCAAAATACTTACTGAGATGACAAATCCTGATTTTACCTCTGCAGGTATATAAACTGGGTATGACTTACCATAAAGTCTCTTTCCTGGTTGTAGTAAATAGCCTGCTCAAAATGTAGTAATGTGGTATGCTGCGGCTATGAAAAATGTAAATTCAGTATTGGGAGTTGCTCAAAAAGTTATTGTAACTAAAACTGCAAGTGCTGTAATGTCGTCTTATAAGTTTGAAATTCAGCCCCATCTGGACTAGAGTCAATTTTGTTCATCTCACAAATCATATGTGGTGGAAGGTTATCCAGTTACAAAGTGGAAGGAAAAGGTTCAGGAAAGGTGTGGTCCTGATCCCGAGCCTCATTTTTGCTTCCACCTTTTACCTTTTCCTCCGATGCTAGCAAATCATTAGTGCAAGATAGAGGAGATCCATTGAGGCTTGGTAGGCTTACACAGAGGTAAAGGGATTTAAGTATTTCCTTATAGAAGCCTCCTGATCTCCCCCCCACCCCCAATGGACTGAGTTCATTTTTGGCATGGCTGCAACAGCAGAAGAGGATGAAGAGTTGGACTGTTCTCCAAGCAAGTCATCTCTCCCATCCATCCAGTAGATGGATGTGATTATTTTTCTTAGTCCCATCTGATGAGAGACAGAAGAACAACAACTAATAAAAAGTTAGAGCTGGGAGATCTGAATAGCTTTCAAGATAATACAGAAGCCCTGCTCTTGAAAGGAGAGCAGGGATTCTATGCTGGGTTTACGGATACATTGCAGAAGATAATAAGGGATATTATAATGGGTTTTAGGCCCAATTTGGGAATATCTGTGTGTTGTGGTGTGCATAAAGACTTCCTAACATGCTACTGACAGCAAGTGCTGGGGGTTTTGTTTAATACGCATAGCTTTTGATTTCTGAATGGGAATTACAGTATGTTAATTATTGTGAACTGTCTTGGATTTGTCTTGTAGAGTGAAAAGTGATATGAGTATGGAAAATAATCTGATTAAAGCTGTAGTAACATCTTTTTAAAAACGAAGTCTGAAAACTGCAAAAAAAGAGATTTTTTTAAAGTCTGCATCTTTGCTGCCAACTTAGCTTATAGAAGTAAATCAACATGGAAGGATCAGGAGTGGTGTGAATCTTAGGCTGCAATCCTAAAGACACTTTCCTGGGAGTAAGACCCTTTGGACTCAATGGGGCTTACATCTGAGTAGACATGGTTAGGATTGTGCTCTTAGTCTTTCTAAAGAAATCCCCTTTTTTCTAGGAATCTATATTGTAAATTGGATTTTAGGAAATACAGCACTCTCTGATGAACATAATACATTATTGTAGTCTCAACACCACATCCCAAGTTGATATTTACTTCACTACTATAATTGTTATGCAGTGATTTTCAAAGCCAGTCTTTAACCCCAAACAAGTTATTCAGCTTCCAAAAAAATGTCCCTTGTTCCCTAAACAAGATTTGGCATATATAAAGCTTCAGTTGCCATCCTGTATGCAGCTCTTAAACTATAATCTCTAGGAACTGTGTTTCTTCAAAACAAAATTGTTGCACGTTGCTAAAAAGAACAGCACAGTGCAGACAGAACTGAAGGACAACACGGCATGTGCCCGCCTGCAAACCCAAACACAGCTGCTAGATCTCAGCTTAAGAAGAGCAAGCAACATGGTCTTTAAGATATAGGTGAGGGAGAGGCAAACCCAGTGAGAGGCGGTCCATTATCTTGTGGCACCTTTAGTTCATTTGTCATTTGAAGATGCATTTGATTAGATCTCCAGTGTTGAATGTGACCAAAAAGCTGTGGAATATATATTGAGCTCAGACCACCTAATAGCTTAAGAACATACAAAGAGCCCTGCTGGAACAGGCCCAGGGCCCATATAGGCCAGCTTCCTGTATCTCACAGGGACCTACCAGAGGCCTCAGAGCGCACAAAATACTCACATCTCACTGTCTCACCTGAATATGGCATTCTATTTACCCTCAAACGCCCCCCACCCCCCGATGAAGACACCTCACTGCAGCATGGGCTACTTTATTAAAACACAAGTGACTAATTTCCAGGAAATTATTCCCGGGAACTAGGATTTACGGTAAGAAATCCAGCCTTTTAAAAAACATGAAACCTACTGAACACACCGTGCTTTGCTGTCTCCTCTGGGATAGGCAAAAAATGTCATCCATGCCCAAATCAGATGACATACCCATCATGGCTTATGGAGTTTTCCTCCAGAAATCTGTCCAATTACCTTTTAAAGGCATCTAGGCCAGATACCATCACCATATCCTGTGGGAGCAGTTCCACAGGCTAATTAAATGCTGAGTAAAGAAGTATCCTTTTGTCTGTTCTAAGTCCCCCAATACTAAATTTTAATGGATGTCCCCTAGTTCTGGTGTTGTGTGAGAAGGAAAAGAACATTCCCTCTATTCACCCTTAATTTCGTGTGTCTCAGTCATGCAAAGCCCCCCTTCTCTAGACTGTAGAACCGCAAAATCTCTCAAGGAAGGTTGTTTTGATCACTCACTTCTGTACCTTTTCTAGTTCCGCTATGTCTTTTTTGAGAAGTGGCAACCAGAACCGAACTCAATAAGAGTGTGCCCTTAACCCTCAATTCGAACAATATACCGTATTTACTCAAATCTAATGAGCCGTTGAATCTAATGCACACCCTATACTTATAATTAAAATATCATATTTAATCATATCTAATTAACCATCAAATCTAATGCACACCCCGATTTTGAAGACTGAATTTTGCTGGAAAAGGTGAGCATTAGATTCAAGTAAATACAGTAATATCTCAATCCCTTTTTAATTACCCATAGCATGTAATTGGCCTTCTTCACGTCCACTGCACATTGTGTGTGGTGATTCGTGTTGGGAAAACACAAATGTTGACAGAAGTTCTACTACCACCTTTCAAAACATACATATACTAACAACTTCAGAAAAACAGATTTCAGTATACAATATGTATGTTTGGAAACATACATATTCCCTAAAATAAAGTTTTGTGGGTTTTTGTTCTCCCAGAACTGTGGTATGCTTCTTACATTTCTTTTTAACTATGAACAAAATATCTAAAATTGTGGGGGGATGCAGAAGCATACATGTAGGTGTTCTGAGAGGAGGCATATGATATTGGAACAGGACTTTTCCTCCTGTGTAATTAATTTATCCAAAGAAGTCTGCCTGATATCATCCTTATATTCTTGTCAACAAAAATTATATGCTTTTATTCACTTAAATCATTTGGAATTGTAATCTGCTTCCCTTTGTTAATTTTGTTGTTAGTTTGTTTTAATTATGGTCAGTTTTTCTCTGCATTCAGTGCCCAAACAGTGATGGCAGTAAAATGATTAACCAATACACCATGTCTCCTCTCTCATATAACTTCAGTACTTAGGAGCTAATATATTTTTAAGGGAAGCAAATTCAGGGTCAGTGGAAATAAAATATCTAATAATGTTTGGAAAGCAGTTGTAGCAGTTCCCCAGGAAAATCTAGCTTTGGACATGGCAGGGGAAATTATATTCTTGTAGTTACCAGTTTTTCCAGGCATTCCATTGATATTTATGGGTAAACAGAGGAAAAAGTCTTTATTTACACACTAAAGAAAAAGATTGCTTCTTTGGTTACATTTTGTTTTTTATTGCTAATATCGAAGTCCAAACACCCGACAGATTCTAATAAACAGTACTGTGTAATCAAACTATGGGTTCTCCTGTCCTCTTTTGCTTCCCACTCCAGCATGGTAAGGTTGATGTCTACTTGCATAGATGAAAACTCTAAAGTACTCCATTTAAAAAGCCATATTTTTACCTTGTCAGAACTCTAGGCGCCTTGTCATCCCTGCTTGTCAAAGTGGCTTGCTGAAGGTGGTGCACCTCTGGATGTCCTTTTGAGCAGATGATGATTCTTTCTGAGTATTTCTCTCATTACAGTTCTTTGGAAATAATTTAATTTTTATTTGTATTTCAGTCTGAAATTGGATTTGGGAAAATGGAAACTTATATCAAATTGGAAAAGCTTGGTGAGGTATGTTTATCATGTTTTGCAAGACGTAAGGAGTTTCATTAATGATTTATAAATATTAACATTTATATTAACAGCTGCACAAAATGTTTTGTGTTCCTGATTCATTCCCCCACCCGAAATACTCTTTGTATTCCTTCTTGGAAATGAGTAAGCAGATTGAAAAATTGTGTCTTGCCCAGGGTCTCATTCATTTACAGCCATCAAGATAGGATGGATTGGAAAGCTACATGTATCTTGTTTGCCAAAAATATTAGCATTTCCCAGATTATTGGTGTATGTGAGAGATGGTCACAAAATGACCAGAAGTGGTGCACCCTACAATTCATTGGCATCTCCTTCTTGGTCTGTCCCTTAGGCTGCAATCCTATCCATGCTTTCCTGGGAGTAAGCTCCATTGACTATAACGGGACTTATTTCTGAGCAGACAAGTATAGGATTGGGCTCTTAGTGTTTTTCCTCCTATCTCTCCCTCTCAGAGCCTTGGCAAGATGTGGTGCTGATGACAGAGTTATACTGGAAAAGCCCTTTTATCTCAGGGAGGAGATAAAAAGCTTTCAAGGGCCCCATCTGACTTTTGGGCCTTAAGTTTCCTGATGTATAGCTTATAAAATTTCTGTGTTTTTTTTTAAAAGCTGACTGATAACGCCTAGTCTTGTTTTCCTTATTATCTAAAATTAGTGAGAACAAGAATTTTTTAATAAGTGTATTTTTCTCTTGCTCTACAGGGCACCTACGCAACAGTATATAAGGGAAGAAGTAAGCTGACAGAAAACCTAGTAGCTTTAAAAGAAATTAGATTAGAACATGAAGAAGGGGCACCGTGCACAGCCATTAGAGAAGGTAAGCAAGTCTTTCCTTTTTTACTTAGAAACTAATGACATCTGATCTTATAGTATTATGACTCTTTGGCCTGTGAAGAAATGCATCACACTGTAGGACATGCGTAAGCATTGGACTAGTTCAGGAAACTAACCCTTCAAAGCTCAAATGCTCCCTTCTCACTGTACCGTCTATGATGCAGAACTCTGATATGGATAGCTCTGCGTGCAGTCTGTACCCAGAGCTGTGGTTCTGACTATCATTTATGAACTCAGTGAAAGCATAACCTCAGACAGAGATTCGATTCTGGTTTCTAAACCACAGTACACAACTACTTTGAATTCAGATGGCATGTGGAACTGTTTAAGCAAATCAAAATGCCCTAAGTATGCAAGCTGAGGAAATTTGGGGAGCATGTGAAGTCTGGAGGAATAGAAAAATAAGAAACCATGATGCATGCATCTGTACTGAATGATATTGCATTCAAAATTGAGCCCGTAGAGTTGAAGTGGGCTAAATATGGAATCTCCTGTTTCATTTATTTGGATCTCCCTGTGGAGAGAAAAGAAGGGCCCACCCATCTTCTCCTCATCTCCCTCATGCTGAAAGATGTGGTCTAACAGATTCATTATGCATTAATTCTCCTGTCAGTGTTAACATTTTCTTCACGAGCCATTTCTTGAAGTATGCCGAAAGGGACAGATATGTCAAAACGAGACAGAATACTTCGGTTCCAGATATGACGGAGGGGATTCTCTGAATCAAAATAAAGATGTGTGGTTTAGAATTGTGTCCCCAATTTGAATCCTTTGCTAAAAAGAGTCCCTAAAATTTCTTTCTTCCTGTGATATTTTGTGGTATCTAGCATTCCTATCCTACAGTACTTACTAGTGAAGTGCATATGGGCATTCTGCTTATCTAGATATCAAACTGAACCTTTCTGCTGAACAGGTCATAGCACAATGCCAATTCAGCATGGCCCGGCACAGAAAAACACACTGTTGCCTTGCAGTGCTGGCCATTCAGAATCTCAGGATGTACTGGCAAAAAACTGCTTTTCCCTGCAGGTGGGAGGAATTTGTCACCAAATCGAAAGCTCTTCCATACAAAATAAATAAATCGTTTGTCATAGATAATTTGATCTGGAGAGAATGTTAAGCATTCAGTCCAGTGTTCTGCCACCTCCCATCTGAAATGATAAGCCCAGACTTAGGCTTGCCCCGCATTGAGAAGCAGGCCTCTCTAGTCTTTGCAAAAGCCTCATCCTCCACAGAGTACCCAGGCAGTTAGCATACGCATTGTGCATAATGGCTACATGAATCAAGCCCCATGGTCAGTTTATTATTATTGACAATATTTATATACTGCTTTTCAACTAAAAGTTCACAAAGTAGTTTATAATTTTTTTTAAATGGCTCCCTATCCCAACTGGTTGGGTATGGAGGGCAAGTTATACTTTAGAAAATGCAGTGTGTCACGATCCCGTTGAAGCTGTTTGGAATTACTTCGAGCAATTCAATTTCAGTTGGACAACATTTTATTTTAATCTGGATCTTTAGCCCATGGGCTAAATTAATTGCATATAAAAGAATTAAACCTATTTGCTAACTCAGCTACTTATATTCTGTGATAATTCCACACAATAATATATAGTTTAATTTTTCATTTACCTGTCTTAATTCTGTTCTTTCATCTTTTTGCAGTGTCGTTACTGAAAGATCTAAAACATGCAAATATTGTTACGTTACATGATATTGTTCACACAGACAAATCATTAACTCTCGTTTTTGAGTATCTGGTAAGCTTTAAATTGCCTTCATATCTTTGTTTTGCGTATTCTACAGGTTTTGTGTATGTAGCTCAAAGAAACCTACATTTCAGCAAATAAAGCAGAAACCACTGCACACTAAGGTGTGCTCCGTAGGTTTCTGTTCCATAGAGGAGCCTTGTCAAGGTGCCTCCATTTTCTCCATATCTCCTCACATCCAGTTGCTTCTGCTTGGAAAGTTGAGTGCAAAGTCTGCTGGAGTATTGGAGGTCAGAAGCAGCCATATGCAGGGAGAGATGGGGGAGAATGGAGGCACCTCCCCTGAACAGTTCACATGGGGAGATCTGGTGAAAAGTCAACACATCCCACCTGCAGGCTGATGTCTGGAGGAGTCCTGGCATATATAAATGGTTGAACTTTCAAGTGTGGACCTTGAAAATAAGTTTCTGTGTCAGAAAATCTGGTGACTGGTGCATCAGACTGAATCTGGTGCAACGGACTGAATTAATTTGCTTTGTAAAGTTTAATGTACATATCTTACCGAAGGAAGGCCCTTCAGGCCATGAAGACAATATATGTATGACTTACTTTTTGTTTGCTTTAGAAAAAGGAAGAATTGTATTGCATGCTGAATTAACCCTAAATTTTTCCGTTTCCATGTCCATTTATACGAAATCAACATGCTTCCTGTTACCAGGATTGCAGTTCTTGTATGGCCTACCTGAAAGAAATGTTTTACTTGCAGTGAATAGGAAAGAACAATGCAATTTCAGCAACACCCAACCTATTTTTAGTATTAGATACCATGCAAAGTGCTAGCACAGTAAAAGAAAAATTATACCGCCAATATGCTCCCATTTAGGTGCCTAATTGGCACACAGGAGAATGGCATAAAATGTACATGTCCTAGATTAGAGACGCACCGGCCATTAATCATGTCTTTCCAATTATTGTATGGTAGAGACATTAAACATAGAGACTTTGTGCTGCTTCATTGTCTTTAGTTACATAGAACAAGCCAACTGAATCCAATTCTGATGAAACTGAAGTACAGTGGTGCCTCACATAACAAGTATAATTCGTTCCGGAAGCATGCGTGTTATGTGAAAGGCTCTTTATGTGAAGTGGGTTTTCCCATAGGAAATAATGGAAACCCAGACAATTGGTTCCACAACCCAAAAAATATTCATATAAAAATATTAACTGCATGTGAAAATGATGAGTAAACACCGGAATTGAATTCAAAGCATGCATTCATTGTGCATGATCCTATGAAGTCTACTTAGGCTACAATCCTAAAGACACTTTCCTGGGAATAATCCCCATTGCACACAATGGCGCTTTCTTCTGGGTAGACATGGTTAGGAGGCTGCAATAAAGGACACTTTCTTCTGTAATCAAAGACACTTTCAAAGTGTCTTCCCACTTTCTCCTTCTCTTCATCTTGATCCTCTCTCTCCCCTGCTCCCTTCTGGTTAGTCCTTAGCTGCTTCTGTCTTCTCCACAGCTGTTCTCTCCCTTTGCCCAGCTGACGCCTGGCCACAGGAGGAACAGCACAGAAGTGTTGCTTTCGCTATGGGCAGGCACTTTTTAAAAGGGCTGCTGGCCGGCATTTCTGCCCCAACTGCCAATGAGTGCGCTTGTTAAGTGAAGCAACACTTGTTATGTGAGGCAGAATCCTAGAGAAATTTTTGCTTGTTATATGAATCACTTGTTAAGCGAGGTACCACTGTAATGGTAATTGGTAGAGGAGGGGAGTAAAAAGAAATCAGTTTGCTTTGGCAATACATGTTTTTAGCGGTGTTGTCCCTGAGTTATTTAGTGGTACCAACCAAGAGTAATTTTTACCAACTCCATCCATTGGAAAGGCCAATCATTTCAAGTAGTGACTTTTATTATTGCTTTTGTGTTATTGAGGCTAGACTAAAGCAGTGACGAAGATCAGACAGTTAGGTGGATAACTGGAAAACATTACTTCAAGACACTTTGTATTAGCTCCTCACTTTTCTCACAACACAAGCTTTAGTTGTTTTAACCCACAAATCCCGTTTGGGCTGTGCCTTCTCTATTAAGATCTCTTTAAGATCTGCTGAGAAACTCTCTCATAATTTTTCCAATATGGACAAAGCATTTGTAGTGAGGATTACGTGAAATGGAGTTTGTAGCTGTTCCACTGCATCTGTGAATCTCTTGTTCCCTAAAAGTTTCTCAATACCCAAGCTTAAGCATTCTTTGGAAATACTTTTAAGTAGTCTGCGTAACAGGTCAACATTTAAGGCTGCAATCCTAAAGACACTTTCCTGGGAGTAAGACCCATTGAATACAATGGTGCTTACTTTTGAGTAGACATAGTTAGGATTGTGCTCTTAGTTTATTAAGTACTTGTTTGCTAAATTTGTCCTAAACCTCAACATAGGCACCTTTTTGAACTACAAAAAGTATAGAGGGAAACTGTTAAAAATTCAAAGAAACATTTCCTATTTAAGAGGCAATCCTCTCGTCGTTCACTTACGGAGTTTTTTGAAAAATTATATTGTAGACTGCCTTGGATATTTACACAAAAGTAGCCTTATATGTATTTTAATAAAGAAATACACGAAATGGCCCTGTTCTTGAAATGGCTGTCCTGCAGAAATAACACTTCTGTTGTGTTCAGAGAGTTTTTTAACAATAGGCTCTCCAATGCTTTTGTTTTGTTAGGATAAAGACTTGAAGCAGTATATGGATGACTGTGGGAATATCATGAGTATGCACAATGTAAAGGTAGGCCTAGTCACTAATCTTTTTCCGTTCTGCAGGTGATCCCTTTGTACATTTTTTGGGGGGGTCTGCATATACCTAGTTATATTGCTTTTTGAATAACTCTTCCATTAGAAGCTGACTGTGCATATTAAGGCAATAAAAACCTGCATAGATGAACTTGGCTGTAAGGAATGCATAAGGAGAGCTTGTTTCTGCAAGTATTTAAGTTATGTAACATTGCGCACAATTGTTTGTCTTTCAGTGGAGCAAACATTTTATTCCTTTTACAAGCCAAGAAAGTTGTTTGGTTGATGGTGTAAATACGTTTGACAACACAATGTACCAGAACAACATGAGATATGACTTTTAGTAGTATCTGAACAGGATTTTGTGCTGTTTTAGCTGACTGTATTAGACCACCTGTTAGATGTCTTTTTATTTCAGTGTGTATAGTGATTCTCTCTTGGATATGGATTACTTAGTTTAGGAATTCTCTGACTTAAATCTCCTAAGATTGTCCGAAGGAAGATAAATTAATATCTAATCCTGGCATATTACCTGATCAATCAGCATGTAGAGGAGGAGAAGACAGAGAAATGGAGACTACTGCTGATAGGTGGTACTGGAAGACCTGGATCCAAATTCCTGTGATTTGAATATCTTTCTGTTACTGTTGTTCATATAGTTAAACTAGTGAAATGTCCTCGCATTGCGGAGTACAATCCCCTCTGTATGCCATACCATCATTGCGCAACACCCCCAATGCACATCAACTCCCCAATGCACATCATCCCCCATGCGCATGAACCCCCATGTGCAATGTCCCCTGTACACTGTCCCACCATGCGCAACATCCCCCACTGCGCAACATCGCCCTTGCGCATCAACCCCCAAGCGCATCAACCCCCAAGCGCATCAACCCACCATGTGCACCATCCCCTAATGCGTACCCTCCTTCCCAGTGGGTACAAAAGTATAGGACAAAAATGTGTTGCACCCTTTTTCAACCCCTTAAGGGTTAAATTTCTCAACATTGGTTCTTGGTGGGTATTGATGTCACAGAAGGAACACCCTCCCCAAATTTCATGCATCTTGGTCCACGGGTTGGGGCAAGGCCTGGATCTGTCAGGGAGTATAGGGAGGAAAACACATTGCGCTCCTTTTTACCCCTTCTGATTGGAATTTCCAAAATCTGTTATTAGTTGGTGCTTCCATCACAGAAGGAACACCCTCTCCAAATTTCACACTTCAAGGCCTGGCGGTTTTGCCTGGGCATTGATCAGTCAGTCAGTCAGTGACTTTTCAATTTTAATTTCGTACATTAATCTATAAGTGATGAAATAAAGCTTATTATGAGAATCATGCAATGGGTAATGTTGTTGGTTTTGAAACAAGTGCATTCTTTAGCATTCCAGCATCTAGGAATTGCTGCAAACGAGGACATCCAATATTACTTGAGATATAATAGGATGGGGGAAGGAAAACCCATATAAAAAGAGTTGTTCTTAGAATACTTTCAAAAATATTTTCTAATACCCTAGAGAAAGCACTAAAAAGTTTTTCATTCCAAAACTGGTATTTCTGAACTGTCATATTGAGCTCTGAAATGGGCAGCACTAAGCCAGAGTGTGTCAATCAGTTGGTAAATAAACTTCAGTTTATTATCATTATTCCTTTATTTTATGAAAGAATATCTGTATTTGTCTGGGAGCAGGTGGCTATTGTTAGCTTTTCATAAAAACACAGACAAAGGAATATGGAGGATGTCAGAAGGCACATTCAGGAAAGAGGAGATGGATGGGCAGTGGGGCTCTCGTGGCATCTAAATTGAAGCTCAGACTGGGGAAGGATGACAAATGTGATTAAAGGCACACTGAGATGCAGAGGTTTCCTTTGTTTGGTTTATCATATGGTTGGCTTAACCTACAGTCTTCTCTGCATGGTGTGATGTATAAGAAAATGATTGCATTTCAAATAGATGCCTGCAGTATTATAAGGGAGGGCGATCGGAGGCAGCCAGATACGCATATAAAGAGCGAAGGCATCAAAAAGAGTGGGGGAGGTATTTCAAAATGAATCACTTGCTTCTCTGCAGTAATAAAGAGACACTTGCTAATAACAGTTAGGGTTGCTCATTCCTGAAACGATTTGCTGCTCTAAAAGGTTTTTGTCTTTGTTCCCACCTTGCTACTGCGGTTAAGATTGGGTACTCAGCCATTCAGGGCTCATTAGCAGTTCTGAAAGTCTAATTTGAATTAACCTTTTCCCCCCTCTCTTTTATAGTTATTTTTGTACCAGATTCTGCGTGGTTTGGCATACTGTCACAGGAGGAAAGTGCTACACCGAGATCTCAAACCACAAAATCTACTAATTAATGAACGAGGAGAATTAAAGCTAGCGGATTTTGGTATGGAGCCTAATGGCTTGCTTTGTTGGAAAAATGTTCTGAATTCACTGCTCTTGTAAGAACATCTAGTGATGTAATCCTATTCATTTTGAACAAATGTTGCATGTGTATAATCTAAGTGGCCACAGTAGGCTTGGGACCCCATGTCTTATGAATCCAGAGTTCAGAACCTTAAGAGCTTTCCAGTGCCTTAACATTTACTTGTTGGGTCTTTTTACCTGCTCTTTCTGGTCTGTGATTAATGTCTAGGAGGGAAAAAAACCCAGAGAAATACCTTTTCCATTTCTGTGCAATTTGCTAAGCTCTCAATAAAGATTTGTAAATACAAACAAGTACACAATACAAGGATGTCCAGTTTTCTGACCAAGACTATTTCAGCTGCTTATAAGAGCCTTGCTGGAGTGAGGAGCAAAAAAAAAAAGTCTGAACAAGGAAGGACTTCAAATTCCAGCACCTTAAAAAGTTGCAATGTTGTCCTCAGCTTCTTTTGGTTCTGCCAAGTCCTTTGATGTATGTAAAGTTTCTCAAATTGGAGAGCTGGGAAGGAGGGACTGTCTTTAGAATCTCAGAACTGTCTTCCAGGCTGTTACATGACCGTGAAAGTACTCCCTCCTCCAATGCCATAAGAAAAAGCTTGCACGTCTAATGGCCTGTCATGATCCACAATCCACACTGCTCCCTGATGCTGTATTTTCCTTTTAAACCTTATAAAACATCTATAGTAGTACCAATTAAAGTAAATCTATAAATACACCATGCATAATATGAACAGGAGGCTCTTGGTACATCTGAAGAAAATTCACACTGTGTATTCTTTTCGAAGGCTTGGCTAGAGCAAAATCTGTCCCTACAAAGACCTACTCCAATGAGGTGGTCACATTATGGTATAGACCTCCTGATGTTCTCCTTGGATCTTCTGAATATTCAACACAAATTGACATGTGGTATGTGTTTGGCTGATATTAATCATTTTGATTTTTAATCAGAATGTTTCCTTGGCTTATTTTTTTAACGCTATAATATTTATTTTTCTAATGCCTTCTGCATGCACCAAAGCATTGACAGCTTTTCAGAGCACTTCTCTATGGCTTAAGGCAGTGGTTCTTGAGCATTTCAGCCCAGGACCTCTTTTGAGAATGATAATTTGTCCAGGAGCGCACACCCCCTGGGAAGTGATGTTATGGTTGGAAGTAACATCAGACAGGAAGTGACATCTCTTGATGCCAGAGCTGCTCCACATCTTCTTGGAAGTACACAGAACATAATGGGACTTACTCCAAGGAAAGTATGGATTGGAGCCCCATTTCAAAATGGTGCCCAGTGCCAAATTCCAAGATGGCAGCAGCAAGCTTTTCATGCCTCCCCCCAAATGAAGTTGTGATTGCCAAAGGGGTCCAACCCCCACTTTGAGAACCACTGACTTAAGATATCAGTACAAGAGTGAAAGGAGAGGGAGAAGTTGTTTGTATCCTCTGAGTTTAGTTGTAGAAAGTTGTCCTGTGATGTAAAAGGAGAAGGTCCTTCTGTGTCTCCACATTTGGAATTTCAAAATTTTAGCCACATATTTATTTTCACTAAGTGACAAAATTTGCAGATTTATTTCTGGTTTCTGCAGAAGGTACTGTTCAGTGTTTTAATTCGGCAACAAGCACAGTAGTTGAATGAGCAAGAGAAATTGCAACAGTCACATCTATTTCACGTGGGGTTTTTAAAAGTCTCTTTAATTTTTTCTCTTTACAGGGGAGTTGGATGCATATTTTTTGAAATGGCCTCTGGAAGGCCTCTCTTTCCTGGCTCAACTGTTGAAGACGAATTGCACTTAATTTTCAGACTGCTGGGTAAGTACATTATGCTTAGCGCTATATGATTGTACTCATGAGTTTACCTTTCTCTTTTTAAGAGGATTTCTGAAGAGGTGTCAGAGTAATTGCAGACAGTATATATTGATTTATAAGGGGAAGGGCTTCATGAAGGAATACTAGCAGTTCTAGTGTTGATGATTATGAATAAGAATTATTCAATAAACCAATATTAAGCTGATGTTAAATATTGTTGACTGCCTGACTTTTTCTGTCATGGGGAGCTGGCTTTGGGTTCAAATACAGCAGCTTCTTAATGTTGTTTAGTGCTTGGATATAAAACAGTCCTTTTTGTATGGATTTCATCTATATAATCTTTCATCTCAGGAACTCCATCACAAGAAACATGGCCAGGAATAACGTCCAGTGATGAATTTAGGAACTACAACTTTCCCAAATATAAACCTCAGCCTTTAATCAACCACGCTCCAAGGTACAGCACCATAGTTTGCTTTTCTGTTGTAGGAATAAGCATATGTGTATAAATAACACTGGGATGCATGAACAAGTACAGGTGACCCTTATTCTCTACTAGAGTTCTGTTCTGGAACCTCCCATGGATAAAAAAATCAATGTATAAAGAAAACAAAAGAAAAATAGGTTTAAAAACCCACTTTCCTGTTTCTTGCTCTTCCATTGCTCCTAATGGAATAAGGTAGTGCCTCAACATCTGCAATGGTTTTATATTCTGGTATTGAAAAATGAAATGATTGCTTGCTTGACTGTCTCTCTACAACAGTAGAAAAGCAGTTTTTTAAAACTGATTTGCAGTGACTATTCATGTGGAATCAAATTCATTGTATTACGAGGTTGGACCTACTGTATATTTTTGGTATTAGTAATGGCATGCCATGGAGATAAATTATAATTTTTTATGGGAGGCATTTTTATTGCTAGGTCAGTCTATTCAGCACACTTCAGTCCTTTTCCGTATTAAAATATGATGTATGTCTTATTGTAAACTGTGAGCCTAAGCAGCCATAGATGGCAAGTAAATTCATAAACCATTGCTCATAATGTAAACTGATAATTTTCCACTGCAAAATTAAAGGACAAGGTTTTTTTTACAAGCAGCTTCTGAAAGGTCTGTTTATGGCAAGCACAGCTTGATCTCAACCTAGCCTAACGTGCAGTGGTGTTGCTGGGAAAGGGAGTGCACTGGGAAAGTTGGCACCACTACCAGCAAAATGTTTTAAATCTCAGTAATGAACCAAATGGCATTTAAATATCTTTGTACTATTGAAGTTTATAGCCAAAGAAACCAGTGGGGTAGGACCGTGGTGCATCAACGGTCCTACCTCACCACCTGCTCACTGTTTGGGAAGTGATCCATCATGGGAATGTCATGCTGACCCATTAACTATTAATTAGCTATTAATTTTTCTCATTTTCTTCTAAACCACTTTTTGAACTCTTCACTTGAAAAGCGGTATATAAATACTATAGATAAACAGATATGGCTTTCTACCCTGCCACTAGCCTTTTGAGTTTTGTATTGATATTGGCACATCCAGGTTCTGCCCCTTCTCTTTGTGAATTTGTCATGAATCAGTGTGTTATGGATGTTTTGAAAATTTGGGAGAGGTCTCATTCTTTGTAAGACAAGTCTCTGGTTGTTGGAGTCTACTTTTAAAAACAGTGTTATTAAATAACTATTAAGTAATACTTACAAACTCACTGAATTCTAAACTTATTTTGATTTTGTTCGTTTCTAGGCTAGATTCAGAAGGAATTGAAATAATAGCAAAATTTCTTCAGGTAAGTCACTCTTGTTTTATTTTATTTAAATATATATACATACATTTCTCTCTCTCTCTTTTTATAGCTATAGAGAGAGAAAGAGCTCCTCTTACACTGCAAATGAACAGTTTGCCTGATAGATGCTGAAGCAAAATTAAATATTAGTGCATAAAGCAATTGCTGATAATAGTCTGATCCATCCTATAGGGAAGGCAGTGCCAGAGGTTTCCTCTCTCGGTAGGAGAACATTTTTTCCTTTACCCAAGGATAAACCATTGCTGTCCCATTGGGTCTATTTGAACCTGAACTAGCGATTTACCATATATACTCGAGTATAAGCTGACCCAAGTATAAGCCAAGGCACGTAATTTTACCACCAAAAACTGGGAAAACTTATTGACTCAAGTATAAGCCTAGGGTGGGAAATGCAGCTGGTACTGGTCCTTTTCCTTGTAGCCTTCTTGGAACTCATAGGCTGCAATCCTAAGCACACTTCCCTGGGAGTAAGCCTTATTGAACTTAGTGGGGATTACTTCAGAGTAGACATGCATAGGACAGGGTGACCAGATGCCAAACCCAAAATTCCTGAACCCCAAGGCCAAAATTCCTACCCCCAGGCCAAAATACCTACCTGCTTTAAAAAATTGCCAAAAAATTTATTATTTTATTTTTATAGTTTTTCTTTTTTTGCCATAACTTTTGATAGGAAGGAGATATCTCAAAACTGATTGTTGCATTGGATTCTGCTCTTCAATACGAATCCATTGGTATATGACATGATGGGGTTTGATCCTGCCACATTTCAGTTCACCCGAGTATAAGCCAAGAGGGCTTTTAGGGCCCAAAAAACTCAGCTTAAACTTGAGTCTATACAGTATTTATTTTTTGCTACAAGTTTGAGTAGACATAGGAAGACAGATTGAGACCAGGAAGGGGGCTAGATATCAGTACTTCTGTGCCACCAACTTTGCTGGGCTTGAGTCACCTCTCCCATCTGACCCATTACACCCAGGCTCTGTATACTGCATGCACCCAGGCTGACTTACCAGGCCTGGAGACTGTTGGTAGGTTGCAGGTATGTGGCCTCCCACCTCTTGCAGCAGCAGCCTAGCTGTGCCGAACAGTGAGCTGCCTTTTGCAATAGCATTAAGCACGCTACACAGCCAGAATACCCAATTGGTAGCAGCCCAAGGGGATTGGCTCTGAACTCTCTAAGCTCCACTGAGTGCAGCAGGGCTTTTGAGTACAGGATTCCTCAGGAGAAAGCAGGGCCAGGCTGTTACAAACACTGGCTTGGCTAACAGGCTCAGCCAAAATTTGTGGAGCCCTGTTACTTGGTCATACAGTGACAAACGTTTCAATCAAGATAATCAGAATCGGAAATGCGTGGACTGTACAACTTTATTTTTTAGCATCTAGTTTGGTCTTATCTAGGCAAATGGCAGTAGCTCTGGAGGGCTTTACGCAGGTTTCTTTCACAGCCTTGCCACCCAATCTTCTTTTATAGCTTTAGAAGTGGGGGCTTGAACTTAGGGTTTTCCCCTTGCAAACCTTGTTCTCTGTTGCGGAGCTGTGGATAAAATATTTTACACTCTCTCTTTGGTTTTAACAGTATGAATCAAAGAAAAGAATTTCAGCAGAAGAGGCTATGAAGCATGCCTATTTTAGAAGTCTGGGAACAAGAATACATTCTCTGCCAGAAAGTAAGCACGCCTTCCTGTCTGTCACTGGTATCAACTGGGATTGAGTGACAAGGCACCTTGCCTGACTTGGTCAGAGTGGTTATTGCTGTCCCCCTTCCTAAACCAAAAACCTTTCTGAAAAATACAGTGGGTCAAAAAGAATTGCACCTGCTTGAGTCGCACAGAGTGTGGATGAAATTATGAGCCCTAAGCAAAACTCTCGGATCTTGCACGTGTGCAGTCTGCTCCCTTTTTCTCCGGCAGGCATTCTTGGGGTGATAGCCCCTCTGCTCTTCTCCGTGAGGCTGGGTGGAAAAGAGGAAAATGGGCAGTGATACTTTGCTTGTCATCCCTCTTGATTTGTAACCAGCTCATCCCCCACTTATTGGATGGGGTAGGGATCAGAGCAGAGTCCAAAAGTGAAAACTGTTGAAAAGTAGAACCCAGTCTTTTTCAGCTGGCAAATGCAAAATGGACACCAAAAAAAGAGATAATCACTTGCAGAAGCCTAAATAACACATTTTTATTTACACAAAGCCAAAATACATATCAAATTGCAGTAAAATGAACAAAGGAATGCGTGGGCAATGAATTTCAGGTATTTGAATGATGGTTGTTTACTGAAGGAATTTCATAAGGAAATGCCAAAAAACAGTTTGATCACCATGTCACATGCAAATCAACATCAGAGGAAAAAAATTTAGCCTTTAGACTAGCAGAGAGAGGTTGAAAGAGTGAACCATGTTGTGAATGAATGCGTCTTAGGTATAATTGAAAGATGTTGAAAGAGCAGAACCATCAGAAAATGAACTGTCATAATGTAGGGGAAGCCTGTACTATAAGCCTGGACTTTACATAACCCATATTGCTGTCCCTAATCAAGTTGTCTTCTGGTAGCGCAAGCAGTAAGACACTGAGCCTGTTAACCAGCAGGCCAGGGTTCAAGACCTGGGTTCCCACAAGATGAGGATCTGCTACAGGCAGGGGTTTGGACTAGATGATCCACTGTGTCCCTTCCAACTCTGATTCTGTGATCTATGATCATTTGTCCAGTATCTGCTGCCTCCTTATTTGTTTATTTATTTAATCAATTTATATCCCGCCTTTCCTCCCCCGCAAGGGGGAGCCCAAGGTGGCTGACAACAGGGAATAAAACATCATTAAAATAGTTCATAAATAAAGATTAAAACACCATTAAAATATAATTAAAATACAATTAAATTGAGTAAAAAGCATGCAGATTAAAAAATTTGTTAAAACAGTAAAAAACAATAAAAACAACAATAAAAACAACAACAACTGTCCCCCCACCTCTGCCCCATTTAAAATGCTTTTTTAAAATAGAAGGTCTTATCCCACCTCTGGCAGCTATTATGGTTTATTGTAGATTAGAAAAGCCATTATAATCTTGAAAAATTATTCTTTTTCAGGTGTATCAATATTTACTCTGAAAGAGATTCAGTTACAGAAAGATCCTGGCTTTCGAAATTCCACTTATCCCGAGACAGGTATGTAAACTTCAAAGATTGCTGGAAGGGGTTTTTCAGGTTTGCGCTCGCGAGACTGTTCGTAAACATAAAGCCAACACCTTGTGAATGAATAGCTGGAATAACTTGGATTCCTCAAACATGTATTTCTGCGAGCATTTTGCAAGTGTGGGATTTTTGTTCAAAGTAAAAGAAGGAATTAAACTGGGGAAACAGGTAGTGCTGAGTAGCTTGTACTGGGTTACTAGGTATGTTTAGTAAGGAATTGAGAGGGTTGCTATAGGGGATGTGGCAGGCAGGTACAGCACAGTTTCTGTATTCATCTGCTGGGCTGGCTCAAACATAGTAGAAAATATGTACTGGGTAATGCTGGCAGCCATTAGCTCGCTTGAACTCCTTACCAAAGCTCACATTTTATGTTTTAGGACATGGGAAGAACAGAAGGCAAAGCATGCTTTTCTAAGGCGGCTTGTGTAGCTGTGGGCCTGAGGCTGTCTTTCATCCATCAAGGACTCTAGTCTTGGCGGCGGATCTTCCCCTTGGTGGACTTGAAATCTGTTTGTCTACACTGTCCTCCTCACAGTGCAGTCTTTTTATTTCCGACCTGCTGGTTACGTTTTTATATTCGTTGTCACAGTGTGACAAATTTTTGTACAGTCAAATTTAAGGTCTCCTCTGCCATTAGACCCAGTAGGTTACAGCTGTTAATGTAACAGTAGCTGCCATTTTTGTGCAGGACTGAGAAACACAGTGCATTATTTATTGCGGAATCATTGCTGCTAAATAACTACTGTCTGTATAGTTAACAAACAGTTGGATGCCTGCAGTGTTGCAGTGGCTTTATATAATATGTGAATGCATTTGTTCCTCTTCAAGAACTTTTGCTGCAGTTTTATACCTTTTTTTACTGCAATGTTTCCTGGAATGTAAACACAGTTGTCTCAGTTGTTAAATAGGTAAATTGTCTTTTAACACCCTCAAATTCATGGCCCTCAATTTCTTATTAGTTAGATGGAAAATAACAAAAATATTACAAAATACCTTTTGAAAAACAACTTCATACAGATGTTGATTGGAATAGACAAAGAAGAATTTCTCTTGACATGCGATCACGTTCCATGGCTGTTACGAGGATTGGCTTAGACATTTTATCCGGCTTTGATCTCATGGAAGAAATACATGCATGTGATGCCTAATCCGATCACCTTTCCTCTGAACTTTTTTTCTAACCTTTATGGTTTGAGGAATATTTGTGTACATTCTCCTCTGAGTTGCTTTGGAAAACTGTCGATGACTCAAGACCAGAGAATGGCAGCTGTGCATCCGGCTTCCCCTCCCCTATGCTTTCCATAGCTTTTCTGTGGCTACGTATTCACTGGAAATCCACCTGGAACAATGCGAGTACTTTCTAGAGAAGACATCGCTCTGTATCGCTGACTTTGTAAAGCATGAGGGCTTTAAAGATCTTAGATGTTATCTGTTTATTTGGAACTAGTCAACATGTTACTACTAAGCTTATGCATCTCAGTGAGCATCATAAGTACCTACTGGTGACAGTAACAGTATTTTGAAGCATTTGTATTCACCTTTCTGGACCTATTTGTTCAGTGCAACTTCAAGAGACTGTAAATCTTTATTGGTATATTTTGAAATGGTTCTGTAAATCTTTGGCTGGTATATCATGAAAATAGTCATAGATAACTTAATATTTTTTTCCTGGTGTTCCTTGTAAAAACATTCAGGGGTCCTACCATTTCTGTTCAGGAAATCTTGTAGTTTATTATTGTTATTTAACAGTATTAAGTGAAAAAGAAAATTGTATGTTTCATTTTAACTTTATTTGTGAATAGTGATCGTGGCATGTTTGGGGATGTTTTATTAATATTTCATGATACTAGTAAATTGAATTTGGGAACATTTTTATTTTCTGGAAGAGGCAAATTCATGTGTAATATTGACTATTGGACCACTGCTGCTTTTCAGCATTCGTAAGCTGGTTTTATGTTTAAAGAGAACGAAAACCCTGTAGAGCTAACAAACTGCTGTTATTTCTATAACTGATGGACCTGTATTAATATTGTACTTTTGGAAGTATAAATATTACATGAAAATCCTTAAATGCGTTTAAATGTTTTATCCTAACGAGCATCCTATTTTTGAATTGCAGACCAGCCAGTGACCAAAGTCTCGATGCAAAGACCAGTTTGCAGATGCAGATTCAGCCAAATGATGCACACACAAAAGGCTGGCCAAATCAAGCATGTGCCATGCACTCTGATCCTTCTTTGAAGGAAGCCGACTTTGGCTGTACTCTCAAAACATTCACTTACTATGTTGCATGGGGCACAGGAAGTGAAATCACACCTTCTGACCACATGCGCACAAAAGCAGCCACATATTTGGCTTCAGAAGGAAGGGAGCCTACTTGCATACATGTACCAGGGTTCCTCTCCGCAAAAATGACAGATAGAGCTCCGTTTACATGAAATCTTCTTGCACTACCACCAGGGGATGTGGCATGTCCACTTCATGAAGTGGCATGAAGTGGCATGTCCACTTCAAGTGGGGTTCTACTTGATGTGGTATTGCTCTCCTCTGCATAGGTATTAAGTAAGAAAGAGACTGAGATGTAACTAGAAGCCCAGTACCTGGGTCTGTGGTAACAAGTTGTCACATCACATTGTAATGTCATTTTCGGGTTATCTCCTCCTCATCATCTGGAGGAGGAGACACTGACAGCTATTTATTCTCTTTGGGGGCTTCCCAAAAGAATGAGGGATGTGAAGACACCAGAGTCTCCTCCACCAGAAAGAACCTGGAAATCTTACATGTTGCACCCCTGGGATTGGTGACTTTCAAGAACTACCCCAGTTACAGATGAGAACGGTTTTTCTGGTTCAAGGCATAAGTATCTGATGGGAATGAGAAGAACTGGTTCCATACCAAAAAAGCTAGTTAAGTCAGTGTAATCTGTTTCATGTTTAAAGTAGTGGATTTTGCCTTAATATCTCTGATTTAAGACTAGGTAAAATGAGAGATATGAAAACCTTAATACATGGACTTTGGGCAAAATCAGGATTTTGTTTCCCTTTGCCCGCCTCGTTTCTGATCTATTTTTATATGTTTATACTTCAATTTATCACATTCCATGAATTGATACAGCTCACAATGACAATCAACCAGTTCATGAGTGTCCAATTGACCTCATAAGTTGCAAGCAACTGACTTTTGAACACTTTTCAGGTGATGCACCTATATCTCCCACTGATATTACAAGGCATTGTGAGATCCATATTAATGAAGTTATTCATCCTTGAATTTGATGTACCAAAAGGGAATTCTTTTTTTGTGATAAAATATTAAAATACCTGGAAAGAGAAATGCTGTAAAATAGAATTAAAATCCTCACAGCCAGTAGAAAAAGCTGAGTTGATTACTTGTATATAAAAGTTCAGTTGAAGACTTTGTTTAAGAATTCTTGATATGCCGGTAATGAACTGTCATCTTGACGGGAAGGTCTGCTTTTTCTTTAATAACAATACATGCCATTTTGTGTGATCTTTTAATTTTTTTCTAAAGCATTGTACAAATGTCACAGATCCTCACAACAGCCCTGTGAGGTAGGTTAAGTAAATAACTCGATATTCTAATGTTTACAAATGCAAAGGTTGAATTAGAATAATCAAAGGACTTCCCAAGTCCACAGGACATTTGTTTTGGAAAAGTAGAATAGCCATTTTAGCACCCATTTTAGACTGTTGATGCTTCACTCAGGCTGCAATCCTCACCATGTCTACTCAGAAGTAAGCCCCGTTATGATCAAGGGGTCTTACTGCCAAGAAAGTGTGTTTAGGATTGCAGGCTCAGTCCATCATATCCACTGCTGTGGTACATGTGAAGGAAGCTTTCCAAAACACAGCCACAAGAACGAGCAAATAATTCAGATGTTCTCACGTTTGACATATTCAGGTCTACAGTGTACAATAACAATTTTATTCCCAAAATAGTTGTGTACTCTGCATAATTCAATATGCTATCTGGGACACACATGGTTTTTCTGCTGCATCTGAAGCAAAATATATGAAAAAGCACGTTTTACTTGTCTCTAACTTTATTTAGTTTGCAAGACGCTTTATCCTCTGAGCAGTGGGGAAACCAGCTTTTTATGGAGTGTCATCCCTACATTGAATGTACAGCAGTGTCCTTTGGTAACGCTCTCCACATACTTCTCAGATGCCCAGACTGTGAGAGCAGCTCCACATTTTATGCAGCAAATAATTGTTCTGTATCTATCAACATTTCAAACATGTCACGTAGACAATGTTATTCACATTTTATGTGTTCACGAAAGGAGATACCAGTGTAAGTTCAACAATCGTGCGTGTTGTGTAAATGAATGGAGCCATCCTCAATTGACACCCAGCACTTGCTGGTCGTCTCCAAATTCGAGGATTGTAAGACTCTTACAATCTTATCAATTTTGCAATACAAGTGTATAAAGCTAGTAGTGTTGCTAATAAGCTGATAAGTATTTTATCGTGCTGCAAAAGTCTGGACTTTTTTTTAATTCTAGGAAACTCATTCTATGAAATTCAATGCACGAAGAGAGTGATCCAACTGCAGATTATGTAAATTAATCTGAAGACTGCTTCTGATGAAAACCCATATCCTGTTACCACATCTTAATTTCAGTGTAACCCAAGAATAGATGCACAATCTGTATGATTTCATTTGTCTCGGTTATTTAGAATCTGAAAAGATTTTACTGAAGTACATATATTGTATCTGATGTACAGCTTTATACCATAAGTAAGAATGAAGCCAGCACGCTGATATTATCTATGGTCTTCCTCTCCTCCAAACTACAGGTCATAGATTCAAATCATTTCTGCCCAATGTGCATATAGCAACAGGAATCAAATGCGTACACCTGTGGAGTGGGCAAAAATGGGTTTAATACATGGCCACCTATGATATTAAGGGCAAAATCCATAGCAGTTACGGGTCCACGCAGTTACGTCACTCTCTAGTGTAATCTTATGGAAAGTCATCTTATCTGCTCCGGCGCAAGGGGCTTAATTTCACTTTATCTTAAATCTTAATTTAAGATTTAATCTTTATCTTAATTTAATATCTTAAATTTGATATTAATATGCATGAATTAGCATCTCTGATCAGCCTCTGTTTTGTTTGCAAACTACCCAAATATTGCCACAGAATAGTTTTAGGGTGAAATCCTAAGCACAAATATTGGGAGTAATTTCCCTTAACATCAATTATTTTTCAGTAAATTATTTTCCATTAAATCAATTATTTTTCAGTAAACATTCTACTGTTATTGGAAGCTCTTTGCTTCTGTTTGGCTGTTTGGAACTAATGGTCCATAGGACATTTCTGATATATTAAAATGCGCTGTCCATCTTGCTTACCGCCCGCTGGTATGTTTTCCTGCTGAAGTTGTTAGGACTTTATATATAGAACAAGAACTGTCGTAAACAAGTACACAGAGAAAAGTGTACAGATTATCTTTGGTTCTTAATCATTAAAGCTTCAGGATATTCCAGTTCTTTGATGAAGCTACTTCATCCCCTAGAGTCCAAGCACAGACGTAGCAAGAAGCTTTTTTAAATAACATTCTGTCTTCAAGAATTATAATAATAGCTTTAGGTTCCCTGCAATTTAAGGCAGATTGGAATTGGAAGGAAATTGGGAGGATTACTTCAGGAAGAAAGATGGTAGCAGAAGAAACCTGGTAAAAATACTATGTCCCCAAATATCCCAACAGAATTTGGGGTATAAGAAGAGAAAGTGGTTTTCAGGAGTAAATGTGGATTGGTTTCAAATGTTTCCTCTAATGGAAAGAGTTCTTCCTTGGAAGGACCCAACCCTGCACTTTCTTTTATATTGCTCAAAACATTCAGTAATGAGAAGAGGAAGAATAGCAGTGGAAAGTGTCTGGGAAAATATAATGAATGAAAACTAAGGGATAGTTTTCTGTGCTTCATCCTTCAAAGCAGAACATGCCCATGAGAACCTGGCTTCATATTTTCATTTAACAACACAAAGGATTCAATTTGTCAGCTTTAATAAAAGCTTATTAAAGAGTGTTTAAATGAACAGAGTCAAGTGAGATGGTGTATTATTAAACTGGGGGGTGCATACAGTAGCACTGGTTTTATAGGATGTTTGGGAGCATGGGATATTGAATTGGATTGGATTAGTCAGAATATTTTCTGGATTTGCCTATGACTAACATGTTCATAAAATGCCGGCACGGGTTATAAAGCTGCCCATTTAACTATGGGCACAATCCAGAGTAACTACAGGAGCACATAAGAGATATTATGTGCACCCTTAGTTACTGCACCACCTAGTAAAAACCTATGGGAAATTCATATTGCAATCCAGAGTAACTTGTTCTTACTCCAGAGCAAGGACTCCCCGTAGTTACTCTGTATTATATCCTAAGTTGTATTTCATCATCAGAAAACCAGTTGGATCAGACCAAATGTCCATCTAACCAGCTTCCTGTACCAGTTAGCATGTAGACCAAAACATTACTGTTGAAACCATTACTCTGGCTATTATGTGATTTGTACCCTGGGTCTTCATAGCTTCTCATCATGTTTGCAGACTTTTTTTGTGCATGTGTGGGAACTAGAAACATTTTTATTCACAATACTGCTTATGAGGTTTTTTGGTTTTAGTCTTTGGTCATTTGCTGGCCATCCCTGATAAACAGAACATTAAAAATATACCTGAAAGTTGCAAAATTTTGAGTACAGGCATCCCCCACACGTTTGACAGATTAAGGACCCGGAGTCATGGGAAAGTGGAAATAATTAAAAAGCAAAATCTAATTTTTTACTTTACAAATGTTGCTACGAATGCATTTTTAGCTATCAAATAGCAAATACCATTTTAAAATCTTGCAAATTCCTGCTGTCACACAAAGTTTTCTGCAAATGGATCTTCATAAATGTCTTTGAGAATGGGAATAGATGTGGCACTGAAGTCGACACATTGTCTCACACACACCCCAAACCAGTTCGAATCACCACGTCATGAAAATCAAGATGGGGAGGAGAATTTTAGCCTTCAGAACAGCAAAGAGGATGGAAAAGCAGAGTGTGTTAAATGAAAGACTTCCAGTAATAATTGGAATGTGTTGAAAGACCAGATCGTTGAACAGCAACCTGTCAGAAAGCAGGGGATGCCTGCATTGTCATGAAAATTAAGATTAATTTTCAAACAATCGGATTAAAATAAACATGAGTGGTTCTGAGTAAGCTCTTCTAATTTTGTAAATGTTCCCAAATTTTCTGGCAATATTTAAGACCCATGTCCTCTTATGATGGAGAAGTTTTCAAGCACCGATATCTAAATAGTGTCCTATTCTTAAATACAATTACTGGCCAAAACATTTATTATGACCTCTCAGCTCAGCAAAAAAAAAAAAAGGGGGGGGGTTAATATAATTAGAAAGCACTTAATTCAAAGTTTACATGAATATACTGCACCATATGGCCTACAACGGGGAGAGACTACTAATGGGGAGGGACTATTCAATACTTAGTTCCTTTTTCAACATTTATCTTAATACTGGAAAATATATAAATCATTTATATAACATTATGCAAAAGAAGGCACAGCCGGTTATAGTTTACACAAGCACAATGCATAATATGCAGAAATACAGGATTAAAAAAACGTTTCACATCCCTTAGATATTGTTTTGAAATCTACTGAGAAAGATACTTCATTAACAGTGTTCAACACTTGGAGAGCTAGGATATAAAAAAATTATAATTCATTTTAATGCACAACAGATTCTTATTTTTAAAAAAACACTGTTTAAAAATGCATAATAAACATAAAAAGTAGATCATCCATGTAATGGAAAGTGCAAACCATAGTAAAAGAGGGTTTCCTGGTTGTTGTCCTCCTTGTGTCCTCCTCATATCACCTGAAGAAAATGAAACCCATGAGAATGGCTGTGTTAAATCCAGTTTGTTAGTGAGTCCTGAATTTGCGGGGACATCAGGATTTATGAGCATTTGGAGAAAGGAGAACAGGAGAAGAGGCCCCGTCCAAGCTGGGAATCGGCACTGGGATGTGACCGTTCAGCAGAGTTGGGAACTGCAAAAGGAGCAAAGGGGAGTCTTCATTATCTCCGATAGGCACATTATGATTCATTTCAGACATTACGCAAAACCCCGGTCTAAGATTCTATGCATACAGCTGGAAAACCATGGTTAAGCACACTTTTTCTTTCACTGTCCTCTCTCCATTCAGGTTTATAAAACTGACTTCACTGCTGTCTGTGATTCAGCCTTCCTGGAGATGAAGCTATGGCTAAAGTTCTGGTTTGTCATTCAGGCGTCATGCCAAGCCACAGCACAAGCCCACTACAAACCATGGCTTCTGATTCTAGTTTATGGGCACTTGAAAACCATGCTTTGCTGATTCAGTTATTGTCCTGGTTTGATGTGATGTCTTGAAATGAGCTAATTTAGGTCAATTTTAATTTCATGTTACTTATAATAACAAGGGACTGGCTCATTGGTTAAAAAATGTGGTGCTTGTCAACCTGAGGGTTCAAGAGCCAAGTGCCACACGAAGAAGTGAGCTCCCATAACTCATCCCATCTCCTGCCAACCTAGGAGTTTGAAATCACGTAAATGCAAGTAGATAAATAAGTGCCACTTTGGTGGAAAGGTAGCAACTGGGCAAGATGCCCCAGAGGCAGGTCAAGCAGTTTCCTCAACAAGCATCAAACCATGGATTTAATTACTCTAATCCAGAATAGCAAGACCCCCATCACCACCACAAGGAACAAACATTGAAGAAGTTGCTTTCTAATGTATAATAACATCACCTCTATAATATGCATTTTATATACAAATATATATATAGACACACACTTTGCTATGTGACCACTATCTGATGAAGATGACTTCCCTGGAATCATTACGGGCAACCAGAAGGCTAAATAATGGGCAAAACAAATCGTTACTATATGCAGTGGTGTAGCTAGAGGGTGGACAGAGCAGTCAGTCTTGGAGGGAGCATCACCCCATCGGAGTCATTCCATATGGCTCCATTTTGCTACCTCCAGCTGGAAGGCTCTGCTGGGGTGAAGCTCCCTCCAAGACTAACTGCTCCATCCACCCTCTAGCTATGCCACCCAGTGTATGTGCAGTCAGAGTCCTGCAATCAGAGGGTTGTTTGAGATGTCGGTGAATTCCATTTGTGTTGCCAATAATTCCACGTGCATTGTCATACAATGATCCTTGCCATTGTATAGATCTTTATTGCTCGGTAAACTGCAGCTCTGAACAAGTCTCTCATTGCCCTAATTATATTGCCGGCTTTCCAATCCAGAGAGTGTTAATTACATTCTGCAACAGGCTGTCCCAATTAACCCAAGCCATGGAAGGGGCCCAACTGCTGCAGAACAGCCTCGTGCCATTCACTGGGAAGCACAAGTTGTTTTACTTGTAGGCCGACTCAGAGAAGTTGGTTTCACCAGTTTAACTCCTTTCATTTATGTGCAAAAATAATAGCTTCAATTTAATTTTCTGTAACAACAGCTGTGCCCTAATGAGGAACAAAGAGTTTTTTTGTAGGAAGCGAACCAAGCTGAAAATTCAGCCACATTTCAACATCACTTTCCTGCCTCCCAGATCTTTGGAATGAAGCAGGGCAGGTACCATTTTGGAAGGGCAGGAGAAGTAATGTTTGGAGAAGTAATTTCTTAGGGATGTAACTTCAGATTCCCATTTCCCCATTTACTTTACCAGTATGGGTGAAATAGCATTTTATTGCACTGTACATACTGCACTAATGTCTGGTATTAAAATAAGGATGATTTGTAAGCACAGAACAATACCTGGTTTCTGGCTGCCTCCGAACAAATAAATCCTCTTTAAACTGTATTGTTTTGGAGAACAGCTAGCAGAATTAGGCTTTATCCTGAACATAAGGGCCACTTCTCATCCCAAGAACATCCCTCTAGTATATGCCATATATGGTCTGGATTATCTGTATAATTATCTTCATATCTGCTTGTGATTCCAACCAGATCACAGTTGGGTTCAGCTGCTGTTGCCACTTATTATATATATATAATATATATATATATATATATATATATATATATATGCATTTCATTAACCATTATTACAAAATTATGCTGGACTAGATACTTATAACAATCACTGGGAACCTGTTGGAGTAACCCTACAATCCAGAGTAACTACGGGAGCATATAAGAGAATTATGTCGACGTAGTTACGGCACCACCTGGTGAAAACCAATGGGAAATTCATATTGCAATCCAGAGTAAATTGTTATTACATCGGAGCAAGGACTCCCCATAGTTACTCTGGACTGCGCCCTAATTCTGGAAAGGAAGGGATCTGGATTCAATCCACAAACGTAGTTGGAACATTTATTGCACATGGTAGCTTTTTGGATATCCAGAAAGCACCCAACAAAACAATCTAGGACCCGACCACAGTGGTACCTTGGGTAAAGAATGCCCTGCGTAAAGTATGTTCCAGGTAAAGAACATATTGTTCCCCTGGGCTTCTGACTTGGGTAGAGAAGCTGATTTGGGTAAAGAAGGCCGGCTGATAGCTTTTTAAAGTTTAAGGAGCTGCCAGCCTGCACTTGTTACCTGAATGAACGGGTCAGGTAATGCAGGTCCATTCCTCTGGGGGGTGGGAAGGTGCTTGGAGGGACTGGGGGGGGGGTCTTCTGGGGGTGTGGGAGGGTGTTTGGGGACAGTGGGAGGGAGATATAGGCAGCCACGAATAGTGGCTGCCACTTTAGAAACCTGCATTCCAACCCCAGGCTCCCTGCGGAGCTTAGGGGATGCTGCTCCCTCCAGCCTGCTCTGCAGGGAGCCAGGCTTTTAAAGTGGCAGCCACTACTTCCAACTGCCTGTATTCACCCCCCAGTGTCCCCAAACACCCTCCCACCCCCCAGAAGACCCCCGTCCTCCCAATGGGATTTACTCCCAGGAAAGTGTCTAGAATTGCAGATTCCTAACCATGCCTACTTAGAAGTAAGCCCCATTGTATTCAACAGGTCTTACTCTCAGGAAAGTGTCTAAGATTGCTGATTCCTAACCATGCCTACTCAGAAGTAAGCCCCATTGTATTCAACAGGTCTTACTCTCAGGAAAGTGTCTAAGATTGCTGATTCCTAACCATGCCTACTCAGAAGTAAGCCCCATTGTGTTCAATAGGTCTTACTCCCAGGAAAGTGTCTTAAGGATTGCAGCCTCCTGTCTTTAGGACTGCAGCCTAAGAAGACTTCATAGGATCATGCACATTGAATGCATGTTTTGAATTCAATTCCAATGTTTTGTCATCATTTTTACATAAAGTTAATATTTTTATATGAATATTTTTGGGGTTGTGGAACCAATTATCTGAGTTCCATTATTTCCTATGGGAAAATCTGCTTCACATAAAGAATGTTTCAAGTAACAAACTTGCCTCCGGAACGGATTAAATTTGTTATGTGAGGCGCCACTGTACTTTACTTTTGCTAGATCATGAGGCCTCTGCTGGCCTGGGAAATGCAGGGTTTGAGAGAGCCAGTCTGGTGGAGTTGGACTCAGACCTGGAAGATCTAGGTTCAAATCCCAGTTTGGCCATGAAGCTTCCTTGGAGTGGTCACTCACTCTCAGCCTCACCTACCTCACAGGATTGTTGTAAGGACAACAGTTAGGGAAGAACTAACAGCTTTGGAAACTGCCTTGGGCATTTGCTTTGGCATGGGAAAGGCAGGGTATAAATCCCTTAAATAAAGTTCCAATTTGGTCAGCGACTAATTGAACTAAAATCCAAAACTGTGAGATAAAAAGTTCACTCAGGGACTGTGTCAGGATGTGAAATAAAATGCATCTGGGTGTAGAAGTCATTGGTTTGTAACATGTCAGGAAAATGAAGCACTGGTTTCTACCTCTGCCCACCCATATATTCTCACTGCTGCCAAATAAGCTTGTAGACTATGAAAGGCTTGACTTTGCCCTTCAAGTCCCCTGTTCAGGGAAGGCTTTGCCTGCAAGAGCAGAAGGAAGCTGACAACCCTTCGCTGAGCTCCTCCTTGCCGGATCGCAGTTGGGTTCAGCTGCTGTTGCCACATCTTGTTCAGTCTCAGGAGGAAGACTCTTCCTGGGCTCGCAGATTTGTCATCTTGGCCTTTCTCCGAACCACACATTAGTCAAATAACACCCCCTGATGTGACGGACCCAGATCTCCTTTTCACTTCCAGTTACCGCTAATGGCTGCTGGATGTGCTTGACTCTCTGAGACTAACTGGGTCTCTCTCTAATCAAGTGTGCAAAAGGAGATATATAAAAATATAGGGTTTAAATGAGGAGAAAGAAAGCCTCTTATAAAAATCCAGAGCAGGGAAGAATTGCTCTTGTTCAGGGAGAAGGATCCTTGTTTTTTCAATGACAAGGCAGTCAATTCAGGCAACAATCCTATCCACACCATCTTGACCATAAACCCCATTGACTATAATGGCACATAATTCTGAGTAAGCATGCATAAGATTGGGGTCTCAGAGGTTTATGGGCAGTTAGTTTTGGGAGAGAATCAGTTCCCTCTATTTAATGCACACTGCATACATGTTCTCAGGTGCATTTGTGAACATATTGGACTTGAGATAATTTCAGTACCACATGTACGAACTGAAACTGAAAAGAACATTTTCAGAGCATTTTGTTCTGAGGATAGCAATTTTGTTTGCACTCACTGTACTGGAAACTGGTTGCAACTCTCTCTTGCAATGCCTCGCACATCCATCACCGTTCAGGTTTTGTTTTGTTTCCCCCTGTGCTAGGTGACTGCGTTGGAAGAACATCAAGCAAAGGCAACGGAGAGCTTTGTGACATTTTCAGGGGAGTGCCTTGTGCTGATTTGTGAGTGCAAGTATACAACGGTGAACTTTATGACTTTTGGAGGGAAGAAAATGAATGCATGCGTGTTGTGGGCAAGACCAAAAAAGTGCAAAGAAAGTTTTGGAAGTTTTTTACAGACAGCCACAAGATTCTGATCAGTTTCCACTTGTGAGCAGTAGAAAAATGTAACGCTGCCAACTGACCTTGTCAGCAGAAGGGTGGAGTATCATGTATGCCACCTTTAAAGGAAAGAACATGGGGAATGCAAGATGGCCCTGCTGAAGAACACAAGATGGAATACCAACGGTCAGCAGTGCTGCTACTGGGGTCTGATCATAGAGCAGACAGCAGATCACACCAACAAAATGTGTGGGCTCCTTCACTGGAAGGCAAAGCTTCCAGCGTCTTTTTCTTCACACACTCCAGGTGCTTCCTTGGCACCTGCTTTCTGTTAGCCAGCTGTCTGTAGGCACCATTTTTCTTGCGTCAGCTCAAAGGGGCCAAACTCTCACTTTTGGAAGGGGCCTGTCATGGAAGGTATTGTTGTGAACTCCAATGATGAGGGTTCCCATATGATGATCACTGCAGTGACCTTTCTATGAGACTTCTTAACCCTGTAATTTATTGGTGATCTTGAAGCCTCTTTCCCAACAGCACTATTACCCAAAGCCTCTTGGCAAACCTCAGACCTCTTGGGCAACCTTTTATATAAGTCTCTATGTGTTTTTCTGCTGTTGTGATGCAGAAGGTTATTGAATGCAATCTCTTTGGTTTCATCTTTGCACTGAAGTATCATTCTTCAGTTGCACAAGTATTTTAGTGCCATGTATTCCGACCAATTACAATAAGGACTGGAGTTCTCTGTGTTCTGGAGCTATCATGGAATACCTGACTGTCCTTTGATATTATCCAATATTCCTGGAGTGTACTGGACTTCCCTGCCTCTTGGGATGAAGGATTCCAAAAAAGCAGTAATTATGGATCAAAAACACTAGAATGGTGGAGTGTTGCAAGCTCCAAGTGCTGCAGGTACACAGGATTACTGTGTGTCCTGAAAAACAGGGACAATCCTGATTTGTGGGGGGATTGTGTTCACATACTAGCAAGTGTGACAGAGGGTCCTGTCCTGATTTTGTGGAAAAGAATTATGGCAACCCTTTATGTATATCACTACGCTTTGCCATTTCTGGCAATGGCCCAACTTGCCATCATAAAGGGTCCTGTACTGTAGAGAACAGGAGTTCCTGCAGCTTAAGATCCAGATAGAATTTGACCCACCTGCGCAGAAAGACCCACTTGAGCAGAACGTGATCATCATTAGTCCAACGTACCTGGAACAAGGTATTTGGTCCTTGCAGCCTGGCAGGACTCAAAGGAGCAACAGGACTGAGACTGCTCCAGAAATGAATGCTAGAGAGTAGCGGACTTGGAGTCAACAGCAATCCATTTGGAGTCTGTAAGACAGAACATACAAAATATGTGTTCATACATCAATCTGTCAGATTACCATACAGAATGGGTTAGAAAAACCTTCCCTCCTCTCATCACAGCTTTTGTGCTGATACAATTTTAACAAGTTGAGCTTAGAAATTGTTTGCTTATGAACACTATATGTTTTTAACACATAAAAATTGAGTTTGGGTTGAATAATAATTTAGATAATGCACTGTGACTTTTGAATTCAATCATGCTAATATCTTTCATAACTGCTTACAAAAGGCCTCTCTGGTGTCTCTGGACAGTTTTAATGCAACCCCTTGATGCTTATATCCCCTTTGCAAGGAAAATAATGGGAACAGAGCATGCCTGTGAAATAAGGTTGTCTCCAAAGCTGTCTTACAGCACAATCCTTTGCAAATCTACTCAAAAGTAATTCCTGCTGAGTTCAATGAGATGTTCTCCCAGGTAAACATGTACAGCAGTGGTTCTCAAAGTTTTTCAACTTGTTGAACCCATGACCTACTGACTATTGGTCACAGCTTCCCAGCAGGGGTACAATCCTATACACTGTACAGGGTGACAGGTTTTTTGCAAGGATTTTGCTGCTCCCCAGCTGGTTTTCCCCAGATTGTTACAGCTCACTATTTGGGAACCCCTGGTGTACAGGACGGCAGCCTTAGGAAAATGAAATTAAATTCACTTAAGGTGGTTGGTGTTTGTGGATCAACTATGAAACTTCTTTCCCAAGTAGCAACTTGAGAACTACTGTAGAATTGAGGTACGGATGGTCTGCAGGTAAGCCATGGGACTTTGGGAAGAGACATTTAATAATAGGGCAATTGGGGGATTTGAGCCCCTACAACCAGCATTGTCTGGCTTGTCAACAGTCACATAACTGATGATGTGCCTCGACAATTTTAACACCTTGTCAGTGTGCCATGAGATATAAAAGACTGAAAATTTCTGCCCTACAAAGTCAACTGAAAATAATTATCATCTTTTCTGCCACTGCAATTTTTTTACTCTATCTTCCAGCAGAAGAATCTGCATTGATCTTAGAAATATTTTTAGGACTGAATGAGTCCTTAAAAAATGGTAACAGGTTAACCAGTTGCCTCCCTTCCTCGGCCTCTGTTTATTCTGCAAACTATGCACTTTATTTAATGTTTTCTATGTTTTTCATATGTTTGTATTTTTAAATGTTTTTAATACTTTAATTGTATATTGATTGTTTTATTATATTGCTAGCCACCTTCAGCCAATCTGGAGAAAGGTGAAATATAAATATAAATAAATATAAATTTCATGAATGAATGAATGAATGAATGAATGAATGAATGAATGAATGAATAAATAAATAAATAAATAAATAAAAATTTATTCGTGCTACAGACAACTCCTGGTGAATAGTTTTCTTCTTGTAAGTAGAATATAACATCACTTTGGAGCAAGGACTAATTTAACTAATAGAAAGTAATTGCGCTGTCCAGGAGTGTCCTGTTTTAATATTTGTCAAGACACAGGTCCACAGTCACTGTTGTGTCTTCAAAGTGGAAGAAAAGCAGGGACTTCGATTTCTAATAGAGAGCTGGTCCAAATCAATTGACACTTTTGTTGCTCTTTGCAGGGGAGTCACTAGGGTGCGTATCACCTGGTGTGGGAGGCCAGCACGTCACCCCCCTACGTTGGGTGGGGAAACAATATGAATGGTGGGCGTGGTATGTGGCATTGCCTCGCCTCCACTGGTTTTTGTAGCCATACATTTTAATAAAGTGGTTTGTTTCACTGCATTCTGCTCCAAATTGCACATTCAAAGGTGTATAACGTGATGGGATTATTTCTACAAACCATGATTTTAGCCATTTAGTTCACTTGCTGCCACTCCCTTCAAGAGTGCCTCTTTTCTAATGCCCTTGAAACGTCCCTGATTGGGACAATTTTAGAAGTCTTGTACTCTCCTGGACTGGCCTTCCAACTCCAGCCAAGGCATGCCTGCTTACTCACCAGTAAACACAGCTGTGCAGTTCAAATCCATTTTCAATGAATTTCAATGCAATCATTAGGGAACTCCTTCTGGGGTGATTTGTGGGGGCTGTGTTCATCGGATCAGGACAATTCTGGTGTCCTTAGATTCCTCTCAGCCTGCCCTTTCCAATGAACTATGGCACATTTGCCTACTCATGAGTAAAGCCGTGATATGGGTCACTTTCACTTTCCATAGAGTTCAATGCATATTTTTCAATTTTTTGTTTTTTGGCCATAACGTTTGATAGGAAGGTGCTATTACAAATGCTCTTCAATAAGAATCCAACAGTATATGACTCAATGGGGTTGGATGCACCATTACAAAATTATGCATGTTTTTAAGTCCCCCGTGTGCAACACCCCCTTGGGTATGTCACCCGGTGCAGACCGCACAACCCTGGTGACACCACTGGCTCTTTGTACAGTCTTTGTACAAAGACTTTCCAATTTAAGTGGAAACACCTGGCAAGGAATAAGCCTGGGCATTTAAAGAAGGTGCTCTACCACTGAGTTTTGGCTCTATAGTTGCACTTGAGATTAGAGATTAGAATTTACAACTCATAGATGCAAATGTTAGTATAAATTATCAAAGTATGAAGTAAAGAAATGTCTGTAACATTTTAGTACTTCATCACACCAAAGCTGTAACCCATCCATGCTCTCCTGAAAGGAAAACTCACTGAATACAGTCAGACCATCTTCTGAGTAGATATGCGCACATGTGCTGTAACATTAGGCGCATATTGTACAATGAAGGATGTGTTTGCAATTAGAGTAACAACTACGATCCCACTTAATGCAACTATTTTTTTAGAGATAGTTCCAAATTATCTAACAGTGCAGATCTCTGTGTATTAGGAGGAGGTCTACTTCAGTCCAATGGGGCTTATTCCCATGCAAGTGCTCTAGAATTATAGCCTTAGGCCACACTTTTCTGGGAGTAAGATCCATTGAACACAATGGGGCTTATTTTTGAGTAAACATGGTTAGGATGCTACTCCAGGTCTATGTGCCTAGGATTTTCTGTGCTCACTGATTGCTATTTTCAACAGCATGACTCATGAATTGAAGCTGAAATTTCTCTTGCAAGCAGCCCACAGCTCAGAAACCAACTGTCAGGTCATTTAATTTTTAAAAAACCACAAACTCTCAGGCTTTTGTACCAAAATAACTTGTGTTTCCTTTTTTTAGTACTGAAGAGCGAGTTGATCACCATTCAGCGCTAACTCTTGCACCACATGTCTTTTGGCATTACCAGAATCAAGCTCGGCACTCACTAATCAACAAGCAGTCTGAATCCTATTGTTGTATGTGGAATTTCAGCACAGAGCCAAACAGAGGAGGATGCAGGATGAACCACACTACGGTTTGAATCCAACAACTATTGTTTTAAATAATGCTCAGAAGGGAGGCACCAAAGGAACTGGGGGATTTGATTTCTCCATGGAGAGCCAGTTTGTGTAACTGCATAGATTATTAAACCTTCCCTAAGCAAGGTTCAGTTACTTCTTTCCCCACCAAGTTTTATTCAAGGAATCATGTAGTTGCAGGGATGACATTTGAAGGTTATATTAAAAACTTCAAACACTGATCATATTGAAATCTATTAGGCTTGGCACAAACTTATTTATTTGGTTTTCTTTTTGCATTTTTATCCTTCCTTTCAGGAGTTGTTCCAAGATGGCCAACAAAGTCTAAAGATATGAAAATAGATTTAAAGTAGGAATTAAAGCCCATAAAAAACGATTGGTCCATCAGCAACTCACAAGTCCAAATTGTCCATGAAACAGGTGAGTCTTAAGTACCTCCTCAAGGCTGCAATACTACCATCCCGTTAGGCCAGCCCTGACATTAGTCCTGTGCTGACCTGGGAGGGTCAGAAAAGTGCTGTAAGACACTTCTGTGCCACTCCTGGGGGAGGGTAAGGCTAGTGCACAGACATACACTTGCCCCCCTACATCACCACAGGAACAGGAAGACCGATGTGTTGTGCTGGCCTAGGTTAGCACAGCACCCAATCCTAACCAGCACCAGTGCAGTGGTGAACAATTCATGCTGTATCCTGTGATGGTTTGGAGCAGACCAGAGGTCTACTTGGGGTAAGGAGACCTTTGGAAGTAAGAGACTTTCTTGTCCCACCAGCATAACTTACTCTTGAGTCATCTTAACAAGCTTTACTTCGCTGGTCAGCATAGCAGCAACGTGGCCAGCAGAGTGCACATTTAAGATTGCTCTCTCTGCTCCTAATTGTATCCAATTTTCCTGCTCCAGTGTAGCTTCAATGCAGCACTATGGTAAAGGAACACAGGTTCCCATACCTTTAGAAAGCTTCAGTGATTCAGGGATTACTCTGGGAAATTCTGTATACCTAGGATGCCACCAGCAATAGCCATTACCCAGGTGCACATAATTTGGCATAGGTTAGCAATTGTCATTCAGTGATTTCAGGAGGTGAATGTTTGAATGTGCCCTCATGTGGCAACAGCTGGTATTTATCTAAGCATGATGAATTCAAAATTAGCATTTGCTACTTTTACTCAGTAGTAATGAGAAATATTAGTTCAGGATATGAGGCCAATCATTATTTAAAATTTGCCCCATAAAACTGAATATAACCCTCCAAAAGTAACACAAGTGTGTGAAGCTGACTCAGTATCTCCAGGTTCTCCAGATTTTGGGACTCTGCCGTTATCAAAAAATGTGATAAATAGAAGCAGTTTTTTAAAAATTAAAAAGTGCACCCCTTTAAAAACAGCTTTTCTTACTGTTGTAGAGAAGCAGTCAGAAATTAGAAATGCAAAGAACCACCTGCCTTTGCCTTGGCACTGATGTAGGGTTGTCATAATTCTTTTCCACAAAATCAAGACAGGACTCTCTGTCCCATTTGCCAATATCTGAACACAATCCCCCAAAATCAGGATTGTCCCTGGTTTTTTTGGGACATATGGCAACCCTACTCTGATGAAGAATGTAATAACTGCTTGCATGACTGCCTCTCTACAACAGGGTGCACATCAGATTTGCACATTAGACCCTCCCAGAGCTTGGATTGGGGCGAAGGGGGGGGAGAGGATCTCCACCCTAGTCCAGGCTCCGGGGGTCCCACAGTTTGGACCAGGGGGAACTCAGCCCAGCCACACATTAGATTTTGAGTATGTGTACTCGACTCTAATGCATCCTTGATTTAAATGCACACCCCGTTTTCAGCTATAAATTTAGCTGAAAACGGCAGACATTAGATTCGAGTACATATGGTATTTAAACACACAATGATGAAACAGCTTCATCTTATTGACTCCTAGAAGAGGTCAACAATTGGCATGCACCATCTTCTTTCTAAAAATCCATGTTTTGATAGCACAATTGGGTACATTCAATGGCAGTCTACAGAACTATGTTTTTGCTGCTCATAGCAGGTGGACAACACAAGTAGTAGCAGCATCCAGGATGCAGTGCCAGAGATTCCCAAATGAAGCTCATCTGATGCTCAGTGCAAAAGGGAGAGACAGCTGTGCAGACCCTCATTTTGCCCTTAAGGAGTCAGCCTTTTCCACTCCGAACGCCACAAAACCACTTTATGATTAAAGAAAGTTGCTTGACCTAAACATGTCATTTCATATTTACTTTGAGAAAGGCCACTGTTCCAGCAAAACACAAAATGTAATTAATCTGCTAACAGCTTATTTCACTCTGGCTGAGGTTAGAGCTGCCAACCAGTTGGGACAAAAAAGAAAACGGACTGTGGGGGAAACACCTGGGCTTACTCTTGAGCTTTCACAGAAATTATGGTTGCTGTCCTAACCTCCACTTTGACTGGCCTAAGCCCTACGCTGACCTCCCCACACTATCACGGAAAGATATGGTGAGTTAGGCTGGTCTAACTTGGTTAGGACTGCACCCATTGGCTGTAATCCTAAACCCAAATTAGGCTGGCATAAGCTCTAGCACAATTTCTATGCTGGCCTGAGGGGTGTCACAAAAGTGTTGCAAGACACTTCTGCACCTCTCCTGTGGGAGGGTTAGGCCAGTGCACAGACATGCGCTTGACTCCCTACATCACACAAGAACGGAAAGACCAATGCGTTGTGCCAGCCTAGGTTAGGATTGCATGCTAAGAGGCAGAAATTTGCCTGTAGAACAATTACCTACCTCACAAAGCTATGTAAGCTGCCCTGGGGTTTAGCATAAGCATGTGAAAGACAGGGTATACATCCCTTAAATAAACAAACACACTCACTCACTCTGCTCAAGCCTGGAGAGAAACAATTATCCACCTGTTAACTCTTGCAGATCAAAAAGCTGTTTATGGCTCAGCTACTGGAGCAAACTTGAAAAGTTGGCAACCCTAACTGAAGTTAGATTTAAACTTACTACTTCAAAGAATGTAATAATTACACCTGTTGACAGAATGTAGTTAATTCAATGTGGTTTGTTTCATTGCATTCTGCTTGAAATATTATGCTTTAAATTATATGCAACATGATGGTATTCAAAATACCAACTCTTTAAAAATTTTGGCTGTTAAGTGGCATCATCTCCTCCTGTTGCACTCACCTGGTACAGCCCATACCCTCCTGGCAACACCATCACCTCATCCCATAAATCATAGTTGTGGGGAAAAAATTGGAGGGATTCTAGGTGGTCTTTCAAAGGTGTCCAAACTTTACCTGAGCAGTGAAGAAAGCTGGAGTCAGTGATCCCGAAGGGAGTGCAGGGCTGTTGAGGGCAATGGAGCCCAGGTCGCTGCTGGAGAGCACCATGGGAGGTGGTGAGATCTCTAAGCCTTTGGGTTTCTTAGCTTTGGGGGGAAGAGAAGGAGATTTTGCCTTGGATCCTGAAGAGAGGTTCAGTGGCTCAAGAGAATCAGAGTCCTGGCAACTGGACTCCAGAAAGAGACCTTTGTGTTCTGAGGGAAGGGGGGAGTTGGGAGACAGAGATGGTGACCGAGAGGAAGATGGTGAAGCTGAGGAGATGCTGGTTGTATTAGGCAACATCAAAGATGATATTTTGGCAGAGACGGAGGATGCTAAAAAGGCAGAAGCAGCTGCTGCCTCAGATGTTGAGGGCAGAGACACAACGGGCCTCATGGCTTGCTTGTCTGTTTTGTTTGTCACAAATCTGATGACAGTCCGGACTTCTTCCAAGGGGCTGGTCCCATCCGCTTTCTCCTCCAGCTTCTCTGTTTTAATGTGTTTCAGAGTATCTGACTGATTCTGCAAGGAGTTGATGGTGAAAGAGGAATACAGCCCTGAATGGATATATTCATTACGGCTTGTGCTTTTCAGGGCCGACAAGCTCTGCTTGTGTGGCTCTCTGCTCTCCAGAGGAATCTTGAAGTCGCTGTCCTGCAGCAAAAGACTCTCCCTGCTAATTTCCACAGCGTGAGGATCCATCTTTAAAATCTCAGGAAAGGACACAAATTTGTACACAAACTTCTGCCCAATCACCTTCTTGATGATATTCTGCATAAAATACAAAAAGGCATACTGAAAAGAATGAACAAAAGAACTAAATAAAAGACATAATGAAAATAGTGTTTTGGTGTGGCAGTTGTATCAGTGACGCAAGTGGCTAAGACACTGTGCTTGTTAACCAGCAGGCCGGGGTTCGAGACCCGAGTCAGCCCCACAAGACAGGGCGAGCTCCTGTCCTTAGCCCAGCTCTGCGACGCCAGCTGGATCCAAATTGGCTCTGCCTTTCCATTGGACTACTTCAGTGGCGTGGAGAGAGGGGATTTGCTGGTTGGGTAACAGCGTATCCTCCATAACAATCCAACCCAGGCTTTCGTGCTTCGCATGCAGCGTATGCAGTGCCGAGCACGATACCATAGTCTTCTAAGACTGACGGAGGCCTGCTTTGTATCGTATGTAATATGGAGGGCAAGACCACTCTACTGAAAACACTGGAACAGCAAGAGGGGATGCAAAGTTTTGTAGGTAACCTCACCACAGTGTGCAAGCACCCTTTCCCCTCACTTTCAGAGGGGTTCTATGGGGTGGGGGGAAATGGAAACAGTTTGCTGCTTGTTATTGTTTTGGTTGCTATCAAAAGGGGTTATCAATTTGTTTGGTATATGTCTTGGGTTTTAGATACTAACCAAGTTTTGGGGTTTTAGACTTTTCGAACCAAAAATGAGAATATGTGCTTCCTATTTCATCTCTCTCTTGTGAATGAATTCTCAACAATTTTGACAGTCAGGTTAGCTAGATCCAAAGCAAGATCATTTTCAATCTCTCTCACACACACACACATGTACACGCATGACAAAAATTACCTTATCATAATAGTATCTCAGTGCCCTGCTCAGCTTGTCATAATTCATATTTGTTTTGTTTTTTCTGAGTCCCCACAGCTTAGCCACCTCTTCCGCTTTAAGGAGCTTGAATTCACCATCATTGGATGTCCAGCAAATCAAGTGCTCGTGTTTCTGATCCAGAAGCAACTGCAATAGGAACTGCCACAGCGTGATTGCACTCTCCATGCCTACAGTGGATAAAACAAAAGAGTAGTGGTGGAAGATCAGTGATGGAGTATGATCAGAATGGTGCTGGGCTCATTTTGGGATTGCAAGTACTTCCAGTACAAATTTATTCATGAAAGTGTCTTGTTTCTCTTAATTCTGAGTAACTCAATATTGTAAATGTCCTAAATAAGAGTCTAGATTCCCCTTTTTAAGGAGATCTACTCTTATCAAAATAACCTTTTTATCAAGTATCAGAGTTTTTCAACTCAATTACCTATTTTTACCCATCTCACAAATGTCATAAGAAAATATTTAACCTTATAATACACAACTTATAATACACTAAGAGCACAATCCTAAACATGTCTATTCAAAGGTAAGCCCCATTGAGTTCAATGGGTCCTCCTACTCCCAAGAAAGTGTGTTTAGAATTGGATATTGCACATCCAGGTTCTGTTCAGCACACTGATGTAAACCTAGTATCTAATTCAATTTACAGGTATTTGTTCTCTTTAAATCTAATTAATGAAGGTAGACTAAAGCATAATGATGATGTATTGAGAAATTTCAGTGTAGCAGCTACTATGAACTGTTTATATGGAACTGAACACATTGGTGTGTGTGGACTTACAACTGAGCTACACATAAAAATAAATTATATTTATAAAAAATTATACATCCCCATCCTGGAACAGCATTGGAGGGAGATCTAAATGCTCCCCGCATACAGAACAGTACTGTACTGAATGGTTACAGATCACTTTCAGATCCACATTTTCCCCAGCAATAACTGGAGGGATCTGGGGGGACTTCAATAGGAAGGTTGGGGTAAGGACGGTGACTTGGGCTCATGCAGTTTCCACAAGCACAACACATTGGAAGCCAAGCAATTTGTTTAAGTAGGCTCAGCTCCTGCTGGGTTGCTGCCATAAGCTTTCCTCTAGTCTCTTCCCAAGTTTATCTTCTGTTTTGCAGCTCAGTGTTTATTATTATCACTGGGACCATGCCCTGAACACACATGTATCACAGTGTTCATCTTCAAGGCATATTTTTACAGAACTCCATCAAACAACTTGCTTTTAAACTGTTGGGCAAACAGCTTTTAAAAAATGTTTTTAAATAAGGCTTTTGAAACTGATGTCCAGTGGCTAGACACATTATAGATCAGTGTTATATCTTGATATGTCCTTGCTATTTTGCAGATGGAGGATGAGTCTGCCTGATTCGGGGATCGATCCTGAACACTACACACTGGCTTACTGCTGGTGTGTTCTGTCACAAACATGTTTGTAAGCCCTTACCGTAGGCACAGCACAAGCCCCATGCTGGGCCAACCCAGACACTGGGTCTGTGTTCCACCAACTAGTAGTCATCCATACCACCAGGTGGCAGAGAGGTAGGAAAGGGTGTGGAGTTGGAAGGCAGGTGGGAGGTGGGGGAGGATGGGCAGAAGGATAGGAGAAGGCATGTTAGGGGAGAGAGCATGGATGGAGGTCCTTGCAGCCCAACATGGTACTCTTGATTCTGTGCAGAATCAAGTAGCCCCGCTGTGGGGTTTACCCTTGCTCAGGAGGTGGAGAAAGAAAGTCCTCTTCTTTTGAGGAGATGGCAGCAGCTGCCTGGAGTACACTGGCTGCCGCAGCAGACATTTCAGCGCTATGGGCCGATCTGGATCAAGCTGTCATATAACCACGCCAATGCAGTAAATGCAAAAGCAATAAAATTAACATATATTAGTCCTACAATAGATGTAGTTTCCTTAAAAACATTTCAGATTCTCGCTCTTATTTTTTTAAAAAATGCAATAACAGTTGCAATACTGTGATGCAATACAGTAGCACAAAGCCAGGTTCTTTTATAAATAAATGAGCTCAAAATGGAGAAGCAGCATGATAATCATTACTTTATATATCCCAAATCAGTCATATAATGCTACATGTCCCCCTCCAACCCCAAAAATTCCTGATATGATAAGTTTATGAAAAAATGCTGTCAAACAAATGATGCCAGTGCAGCTGGTGGAGGCAATTTCACACTGAAAGTTGAAGCATATGCAATCATATTCTGCTTTCTAGCCCATTGTTTTAGGCTGCAATCCTAAAGACACTTTCCTGGGAGTAAGACCTATTGAATACAATGGGGCTTACTTTTGAGTAGACATGGTTAGCACAGTACTATTTAGTAATTATTTTTTTCAAAAGTATCCAAACCGTACTCGTTTCATGGATCTGCCACTAGATGGCACAGTTTCTGCTCCTTTTGGGAAAGCAATTTCTCCATTATCTGTTGGCAGTAAATACAGTAGTACAATAGCTTGGTTTATGAGCATAATCCATTCCGGAAGTTCTTAATCCAAAATGCTTGTATATCAAAGCAATTCTTTCCTTAAAAATAATGGAAATTCAGACAATTCGTTCCACAACCCAAAAATTCATATAAAAATGATTACAATACTGCAATATAATACAAGATAATAAAGAAAATACAAAATGTAAAGAAAAATAAAACAAATCAACCTGCACTTAAGCTGCAATGCTAAGCACACTTCCTAAGAGTAATTCCCACAGATCAGAATGGCACTTCCTTCTGATTAGACATGCTTAGGATTGCACCCTTAGTGCACAATCCTAACCATGTCTACTCAAAAGTAAGCCCCATTGTGTTCAATGTGTCTTACTCCTTGGAAAGTGTCTTTAGGACTGCAGCCTCAGTCTCTCAGACTGCAGTCTGCCACCCTAATACAGTAGTGAGCCCCACAGATTATAGTAGAACTTATTTTAGAGTACACCTGCAAGGCGTCTCTCAGGCACCTTAAGAGTGAGCCCTATTGACTGTAATAGCTTACTTGGGAGTAGACATGCATAGACTGGCCTCTCAGGAAAGGCTGTGGAGTTGCTGGTGGAGTGCCAAAACCCCACTAAATCTCGGCTGGGACTTATTTTTTCACTTGTATTGCAAGTCATCAGGACTTATTTTTTCACTTGAAATGTTGCAAGACATTTCAAATCAAAATTTATTAGAAATGTTTGCTTGTCTTGCAAAACATTATCAATCCAAGTTACTCTCAATCCAATGCTTCACTGTAACTTTACATTCCTCAAAATCATAGATGTAATTCAGTCCACTACTAGCACTACAAGCAGGGTGAACATGTCCTTTTTCTAGGACAATCTTCCATTGTCCTCCTTTTCCTTGCAAAGAGGCAGCATATCTTGTCTTCTACTTCTTCTATATATATAAAATTGAAGGGTCACTGACTAATTGACCGACTCAAAGCCCAGCCCAAACCCACAGACTTAGAAGCATGAAATTTGGGGAGAATATTCCTTCCATGATGTGAGCACCCACTAAGAACCTATTTTTGGAAATTCAAATCAGAAGAGGGTGAAAAGGGGTGCAACCTGTTTTCGTCCCTATTCCTAAAGTTGAAAACTGACTGATCAACACCCTGCTCCTACCCTTGGATCCAGAAGCATGAAATTTGTGGAGTATATTCCTTCTGTGATGTAAGGACCCAGTAAGAACCAATTTGGTGCCTGGTGCTACCTGCTGATATCCACTGATGCCCAGTGCCCACTGGTGCCACTGCACAGTGGTGCCTGGTATCAAGTAGGGATGCTGATGCCCGCCACTGCCTGCTGCTGCCTGCCACTGCCCCTTGGTACCCACCAGTGCCGGGTACCTGGTGCATGTTGGTGCCCAGCAGTGCCTAGTGCCCATTGGTGCCTGCCATCTGTTGACAATCACCTGGCAGGGTGACCAGATGCCAAACCCAAAATTCCTGAACCCCAAGGCCAAAATTCCTAATCCCAGGGCAAAATTCCTACCCGCTGAAAAAAATTGCCAAAAATATATTTTTTTGTTTTTGTTTTTCGGTTTTTTGACCATACCTTTTGATAGGAAGGTGATATCTCAAAACTGATATTTGCACTGGATTCTACTCTTCAATATGAATTCAACGACATATGACATGATGGGGTACTGTGCACTATCACAAAGTTTCAAAATGAAGCCAAAATGTAGCACACCCGGACAGGAGGCTAAAAATCCAAGACAAATCCGGGTTTTTCTGGTCATCTGGTCACCCTGTGACCTGGTGGAAGTGCCTGCAGGACCATGCTGTGCTTGGGCCTCACATATATTCTTAAAATTTTACTTGAATTTACAAGTAAATTCTGCTAGTAATTAAATTACATGTAGTAAAGTCTATGTAACAGTTTTAAATTTAAATTTAAAACTTAAATTTAAATAGTATTTAAATTTAAATTAAATAAATTAAATAAATATTAAAATTAAATAAATTAAATAAATATTAAATTAAATTAATTAATTAAATTAAATAGTAATTAAATTTAAATTTAAAACTTAAATTTAAATAAAACTTAAATTTAAATTTAAATAGTATTATAGTGTTTAACCACATGAAAGCAAAATATATGAGCATTTTTAGCTTTTATTTTGTCATGTCCTACATTCTTCTTGGGTGTCCTACATTTTGTCCTCTTATGTTGTGACATATGGTCACCCTCATCTTCCTGGACCTACAAGCAAGAAAGCTGTGGGGAGGAACAAAACAGAGCAAGAATGGGATGGGGAACAAGGGTGGAAAGGCTACAGGTAGGGATGGATCTGGTAATAACGTTATTTGCAGAACCCTATCCTTTTTTCAGTCTTCCTACCCTTTTTCTTCAGGCTTGGCCTGGCTAAATAGCTGACATAGATCTAAAGAAATCCATTGTAGAGCGGGAGGCTTATGCAGGATAAGGACATTTAAATCCCTTCTCTCCTCTAAAGCCTCTCAATCAATCACCTTCTGCCCAATCCACACCCCTTTTAGTGCAGCTGCCCTAGTGAGGGGGAACGAATAGGATTGGGCCATTAATGTCACAGCATATAAATGCATTTGAGCCCATTTGCAATTAATTATTATTTCTATGTAAACTGCTTTGTGAACTTTTTGTTGAAAAATGGTACATAAATATGGTTGACTATTTAACTATTTTAAGAGGGAAAGGCAATCAAAATTCATTAGTAGATGCTCTAAGGCTGCAATCCTAAAGACACTTTCCAGGGAGTAAGACCCATTGAACACAATGGGGCTTACTTTTGAGTAGACATGGTTAGGATTGTGCTCTAAATTAGAAGCAGGCCTGGATCATAAATAATGGAAAACATAGTATCCTAATACATAGATGTGCCACTTGCAAGCCTGTGTGCACCCCTCTTGTGCACACAAGATCTAGAAAGGGAAAGCTTTACTTCCACTCTGAACTAAAATACAATGTTACATCTGAAAAGGAAGTGGTGTTTCCTTCAAACCAGAGACAGGGAAAAACAAACTGGGTCAAACCATGGCTTGAGTAGCAACTGTAGTTTAGTGATGTTCTCAGACTTGGGTGTAATGCAGAACTCTGACTTCTTTCAAAGTGAAAGTAAAAACTTTCCCTCTCCTCCTGCTCTTCAAGCATAGAAGAAAGGAAGGTGAAAGAGTCAGCAAGAGCACAGCATTATCCATGTAGCTTGAAATGGCATTTCATTACATTTGATGTGGACCACACACTTTGTGTTCACATCCATTTTGCTCCCACTATCCAGAATAGCTCCAAAGTGGAGAGGAGCAACCTGCTTGACATGGTAAGGCTTCCTGCAAAACCTAGTGTGTTACAATGGGCCTCACTGGACCTGTGCCAGTGATTTAGCTGTCACAAGTTCCAGGACAGAAAGAAAAGAGGAAGCTGCTCTTGGAGGGGATAGGATTCAGCACACCACATCCAGATCCACCATCTCCTGGAGCCTCCTTGCCCCTATTCCTACCTCTCTTTGCCTACTTTATCCCCCTCCCCGCTTCCATTCTACTTCCGACCTGACACAGGGACTCTCAACAAGACTTGAGTAGCCCCATTGCAGGGCTACTCCCTTAGGAGTGTCCCTTCCCCCAAGGAAATTCCAGAAACTGCCCAACATGCATGCATATCGTGCAATGGCAATCATTTTGGTGCTGCTTCTCCAAAGATTGGGCTGTGAATCTCCCATTAGCCAGAATTTAACACCTTGTTCTACAGCATGTAGGGTGCAATCCTAAAGACACTTTCCAGGGAGTGAGACCCATTGAACACAATGGGGCTTTCTTTTGAGTAGACATGGTTAGGATTGTGCATTTAATCTCTGTAAGTTTAAGTGCTGCAGTATAATGGTTTTCCAGCATAATGGTGCTTCCAGCATAATGGTTTTTCCCCTTCAAAAATGGAAAGGAAGAAATATGCATGGACAAAGTTATTTTAGAATGAATTAACCAGGTGGATTTTTCAGGTGGAAAAAAACTGCGGATGAGAGCCTGGATTCCTGTTGGCGTTTGGGCAAGAATCATATCCAACTGGAATTCTTTTCAAGCCAGAATAAATTTTTCCATAGAGAAAAAATTTTGTAACAGACGTGTGAACTAGCCCCTATGAGAAGGTATTTATCCACAGTGCTAATTATTTTAATGTTTTTGTACACATATGTATCCAGTGTTGGGTGTTACACAGGTTTGGGTCAAGTCATGGTTTACTTGCTGGAGTTATGCCTCAGATATGTGTGCACCTCCACCACTCACATCCTGGGTTTTGGTGACTATAACTTGCAATTACATCCAAACTGGGCAAATTATGTTTACAATGGACGTGCTTCCAAGCCAGAACCAGAAACCCAGTTATTTCCATTTTCAAAGGAACCAGGTATGTGGTATGATAGAAAGTCACTGCAAAGAGAGGAAGATATGGTGAAAATCCACAGACTGTCTGATGAATGAGTTTATCCTTACGGGGAAAGCTACCCTGTCAACATTCTGCAACTACTTACAAACGAAAGGTGTAGGAGTCCAGCCCTGCATGGAATTAACCCAGCATATCGTGGATTCCACATTATCTGTAGCATTTAGAGACCAATCCTTAAGACATTTATTCCTAAGAAAGTCTCATTCTGTTTTATATTCCAGGTATTGGTTACATTTAGGCATCAGTTTTACCCAGCAATGGCCAAAACCACTAAAAGATCAACTACATGCATCCCCCACTTATTGGACGGATTAGGAACCAGAGCATCGTCCAAAAGTGAAAACCAATGAAAAATGGGACACAAGCTTTTTAAGTTTATAAATGTTGCTTACAATAATTTTTAATTATTTTAAATTAAATTATTAATTAATAATTTTTAATAATTTTTAATACCCCAATTATCTTGCAAATTATCACTACCAGTATGAGTCCCTTAGCATAGCAGGCAGAGCTGCAGCTCTTGAAAACCATGCACTAGGGAAAAACCCAGCCTGCACACTCTGACCTTCTAAGGCAGCGTTTCTCAAAGTGGGGGTCGGGACCCCTTTGGGGGTCACCTAGAGCTTTCCTGGGGGTCACCTAAAGACCCCTGGTGCAGGGGGCCAGGTCAGGCTTACCAGACCTTTGGCTGTAGCTGCGGGTGCACTGGGGCTGACTGACAGCCCCAGGTCCCAATCCTATGCATGCCTACTCTGAAATCAATCCCATTGTGTTCATTGTGTGCATAGAACACACATTTCATTTGTAACAACGAAAATACATAATGCATATCGGATATTTACATTACGATTCATAACAGTGGCAAAATTACAGTTATAAAGTAGCAACAAAAATAATTTTATGGTTGGGGGTCCCCACAACATGAGGAACTTATAAAGGGGTCAAGGCGTTAGGAAGATTGAGAACCACTGTTCTAAGGCTTGCTAAACTCTCCAAACATGGCAGTATAAGTGGAGGTGATATTACTGCATCATCATCACTCCCTTATGGTTTCCAAGAGCACCACAAGACAGGTAAGTTTGGGCTTCCCGAACTTAACTTCGAGCACAATCCTTACTGTCTACTCAGAAGTAAGCCTCATTGTGTTCAGTGGGTCTTACTCCCAGGAAAGTGTCTTTAGGATTGCAGCCTTCATCTCACTTCCGTGTTGGGCTAAGAGGTGTTTAGTGCTTCCCATATTAAATTCAGCAAGAAAGGTATCATTTCCCTTCTCTGATCAACCTCTTAGCTCCTTCCTGGAGTACAGGAGGTGACTGGCTCTGGCCAGGGCAAATGAAACATCATAACAACAGGAAGCCTCTCTGAGCTGCTGGTAAACAAAGAAAGATGACTGGGGGCTATTTATGCAAATAAAATCACTGATTTTCTCAAAGGAGGGAAATAAACCGAATTACGGGGAAGACAGCAATTATAGTCTGTAATACTGGCATCTGCAAAAGCTACCACTCCTCTTGTGTACCAGTCTGTGTCTGGTGAACATGTACATCTCCAAGGAAAATCTTTGAAGATGCAATCTTTGTCTTCAGACTCCTCACTTTTTTCAGATTCCAGTATTAGTATGTGAATGTTCATTTATCACCACTGAATCTCAACTCCTGTCTAGCGGCACAAAACTTCTTTTCCTGACCTGAATGACGTCGGGCATTGTTCGCTTCTCTTCCTCTACTTCTGCAAGCTGCTGGCAGGAAATGGGAAAACAGACCAGAGGAAACCTGGCTTGCTACATCTGTCCTTATTTGTAATCCCAGCTCTGGTTCTATTTTGCGAAGGGGCACAGGTTTCTATTAACCCATGAAATGCATTTGTTGTTACAGAAATATCTCATTCGTTTCTACCACATTGCAGGTGGTGCCTCTTTACCCATAGATTTGTGACCTGTGGTTTTACTCACCTATTGTCCTCCAATCATGACTGGAGCTGTCCTGCGGTCACAGTCAGAGGCACTTCTGAGCACCTCCAGAAGGACAAAAATTGGCATTCTGGTTTTTGGCTGAAAACTGCAAGTGCCAATTTTTGGGCCTTCCACAGGCCTGAGAGGCTTCCTGAGAGTAAAGGAGTAAGTACACAGCCTCCATGGCCCTCAGAAGACCAGAACATAACTCTGGTCATGGTCAGAAGGTAGGTGCAGCAATCCGCTAATTTTGTTATCTGTGGATTTTGGTAGCCACAAGGGGTCTATGAACAGATCCTTGATAGAGAGGTACCACCTGTACAACATTTGTAATGAGATTTAGGGCTAAATCCATAGCAGTTACGGGTCCATGCATGTACGTCACCCTCTAGTGTTATCTTATGGAAAGTCATCTTAACCGCTCCATAGCAAGGGGCTTAAGTTCACTTCAGGATATAGGCCTTAATTTCTCAATTCAAATTACAGTATCTAATGAAGACTCTAAGGACCCAATCCACTGTGGATGCAGATGCTGTCACAGGCCATACTGTCACAAAGCAGCAACCCCACGGAAAGGGAACCAACATTTCCTTGTCGAGGCTGCCAAAACTTCCAGTAGTAGTAGTAGTAGTAGTAAAAATTTTTACTATAGACCACTTATCAAGGAAAATTTTTACAAAGCAGCTTATGTAACAGATTTAAAATTCACAAGATGCAAGAGGGCAAATGCTTTCTTTTCAACAAGTAGACTGGCTGCTCACATCTAGAAAATATTGTGAAAATAAGTAGAAAATAATCATCCTCCTTAAGGTGCAATGATAACCTAGGCCAGCTCAACTCATTGGTCTTTTGTGACACCCACAGGTCAGATCAGGTCTTATGCAGGTCCTAATCAGGTCTGGAGATTAGGATTGCAACCTTAATATCTTCATCTCTAAGCTTCAGTAGGAGTAAAACGTTGTTGAGAACATGTGAAAAAAATTAGGGGATTGCAGAAAAATAATTTTGCATAGAAATAATTTTGTGAATCAGATTCTCTAATGCTGTGCATCCTCACTTCACCATCTTCAAATATCAGGAGTTTCAGAACCTGCAAGTATCTTGTCCGCTCATGGCTGAAGTTGATCCATATTTAACTACCTGCACCAATCTGTAAAAAGATACCCATAGCCTCATCGGGCAGTAGCATTTGCACATAAGTTAAAGCCTCTAGACAGGAGAAACTAAGGACGAGCATGGTTCTCACATTCTGTATAGCTGGTTTCCTTAGTAGGAAAGTCTTACTTTGTCCTAGGGAGCCATTTAAGAATTATGCTTGTGTCTATCTTCAATGGGGCATGTTGCCAGCTGTTATGGAGACATGCTATCATTGTGGCATATCATCACAGGACAAAAAGGGTACATCCTCTAGGTATGTGCGTGTCTATGCATGTGTGTACGTGTGTGAGTACATATGCATATGCAAGCCAAATAAAGATAACTCGATGTATCTACTGAAATGGGCTGTAGTCTTGGAAAACATGCCACAGGAGACCTATTAGTTTCTAAGGAGTCACAATACACAAAACCCTTTGTTAAGTGTATTTTAAGAAATTTATAGCATAGTTCTACCTACTGTTGGGCTGGTACAGCCCTTCCTGTTCCGGCTCCAAGTGCTGCAAACATGCCATAAATCACATTAGCCACTATTTGAGAATGAGTAGCACCAATCCAAAGGCCTGATGATGCCACATCCTATGCACAATCAGGCATAGATAAATATGTACCAGACAGCATGGAGGGTGCAAGAGGGTGGAGGGAGGTGAGAAGAGGTATTTTTAAGAGGGGAGGACAGAATGGGGGAGGATTCGGCCCAGTACAGAGGGTGCAATAGGCAGCAGCAATGCTTGTCCATATCCTAACTCACCATCTTGCCAAACCATCATTACACCAGGTTTCCCAGATTTATGCTAGAGGTGACTTTCAGCCTCTTACTAACCAATATATGATACAGTTAAAGGCTATGCAGCCTGGCTGTGCTGTCACAGGTTAGCACTGGGCTACTCATTTATTTAAATTTAAGTATTTATTTTTATGGAATAATCAGAATAAATGTTCTCTCCAATTTGACTACTTCTTGGACCTTTTTACATTAAAAACCTAGCTCAACCCTACAAGGAACAATATAGAGGTATACCATTTTAATACTTTCTCCTACACTATCTTCCTCGTTTTTCACAACTTATTACTCAGTCCTACTTGGCCATCTTAGGGCCCTATCTAACAGGGCCTTATGCTACCCGAACTTGCTTTCCAGCAGCATAAGGTTGTTTGTAGCTGTACCACAGCACAGCACACCATTCTGGAGTAGCCAGGCTGTGCAACTATGTTCCATCCATGTCCCCTGGCCCTAGTAAGTCTGAGTGGGGATTTGGGGGAGGTGGAGAAGGGAAAGAATGGGGTGGAAACTGGGCAGGGAGGAGAGCAGTTCAAGAACAGGAAGGGGACTGAAGTGGCACTGTTAATATCCTATTCCCAACTTCAATATATGCTCCCAGATCCACTCAGTGTTGAACCAACAAAATAGCTGGTGGAAGTCCAAGTAGACCTATTCACGTGTCAATGGCTTACCCTTGGGGGCAAGGGACCAAATGTTCCCTTGCAGAGATAAGACCTCTGGAAACTCCTCTGCAGGGTAAACATGCATCCTGCTGGCACAGCTTCATCAAGTTATGTAGTGCTGCCCATCTCTAACCCATGAAATCTATACGCTTAATTTGACAACCTGTAATTTGATAACATAAAGCTGGTTTGTGCAACAATTCCAAATCAAGAAATGCTTAAAGCAGTAATGCTACCTACATAGCCTCAAAGACTGTGAAGGAACACAACAAGTTTCTGAGCCATACTTTTCAACAACATTTCTCAGCTGAGATATTTTGGGGATAATGAATAGGAAGTGGTTGGTGAAACTTCAGCATTTCTGGTAAAGAAAACGCATCAACTCGCCTGCTTAAATACTTGATCAACTTCAGCAAAGAAATCTGTTAATTTAATTGACCTTAAAAGTTGGTCTTTCAAGCAAATGTATAAATTCTACAACAGTGATGTAGACTTTCCCTCATTTTTATTGAACTAAAGGAAACTTTTTTAAAAAATTTGGGAGTTGACAACAAATTTGAAGACATTTTCCACAACCAGCAACTCATCATTTCCAGTCTGCAAGTCCTCATGCTTTTTCCCCCAGTGTGTTGACACTGTGAAATCTAAATCAGGACTTCCTCCTATTATATTTCAGAGGGGTCTTCCTGGGAAAGGCAGATATAAATTTAAAGGTAGGAATTCCTGCAGCACCACCCAGTGGAAATTTGAGAATGTTTGCAACTGCCTCACATCTAAGTTGGCTTCAGAAAATTAGCAGCAAAACAGAAAGAGTTCAAAATCTTTGATATGACCAGTTGATTGAGTAGGATACTAAAAGTGCAGTCCACACACACTCTTAGGCTGGCATAAGTCACTTGTGCCAGCCAGGGGGTGTCATAAAGGTGTCATAAGGCACTTCTATGCCACCCTAGGAGACTTATAATCCTGGGCCAGCCTATCTTGCACTGGGCTGGCCTAATGCCAAATAGGCCAGCCTAGTGGCATCAGAAAAGGGCATGGGCTGACACAAGTCCACCTGGGCCAATGCAAGACAGATGGCCACAAGACAGCCCAACTCCCACAGTACACTCCAGCAGTCAATCACCCTACACTACAGGAACTGGAGTGTTTCTATGAACCACACGACAACAATGGATGTGGGTGTTCCCAGCTTTTCTTGGGTCCTGTCCCCCATTTATCTTGGGTACCCTACATTTGGGGGATGTTGCTCTCTTCCTTGGCAGTTTTGGCCAGGCTTCCCATAAACCCGGAATCGGCTGGACCTGTCCAGCTTTTGCTTATTGGATTGCACCATCCGGTCCAATAAGGAACTATCCGGGCAACTGGGGGTTGGGAGGATGCTTGGCAACACTCTTGGCTGCCCTGGTGCAGCGCGACTTACTTTCGGCCAGCGAGCATCCATTAACGGAAGGCTTCCTCTGTGCATGCGTGCACAGTGGTGGGAGGCAACACTGCACATGTGTGAGCCTGGCTGTCGGCCCATTGCATGCACCTCTACTTGTGCTGCCTGGCTGAGTTGCCCAGCGGAGGCTATCACTGCCCACCTGCCCTGGGTGCCTGTCTGCTGGCTCCTGGCTGTGCCCAGGAGTGTGGCTGTCCTGGTCTGGACTCACCCTCACTCTCTCGTGATCCCTCCTCTCCCTCCTCACTCTCTCGGGGGAGGATCTACATTTTTATTAAAAACTCCAGATTTTCAGTTGAAAATCCAGACTTTGGTGGGACCTTGTCCCACTTTTTGAGTTCTAGCGTCTGATTACCCTGAGTTCTGGCATCTGGTCCGCCACACAGCCGTGCGCAGCTGTAACTGGCTGCTACGGTCTCCTGGGCTTCCTCACATGGCAGGCAGGATGCAGGCACCACAGCTCTTCATTGATCAATGTGATCTGACGCAGGTCGACTTGGGAGCAAGCCCTCCTAGATGCCATTTACTTAGTCCCTAAGGAGCATGCCTGGAATAGCAGACTTGTACCACTGCCTCCTCAGCAGCAGTGAGGCCATCCTCAAAGCCTCCTTCCCCTGTGGATTTGGCCCAAGTACTAGGATATGACCTACTTTAGGCAGGCAATTCTCTCTGGCATAAGTTAGGACTGCACTGTTAGGCTGGTGCATGAACATGTGCTGACCTCCCCTTGCCACTCATGTCTCTGCAGGAACTGTGTAGAGGGTAGGATGTACTGGCCAATATCAACAGTTATGCCAGATCCAAGCCTCCATCCAAGACAGCTAGGAGTAGCCTGGCTACTTCCGTCTGCTTGGATCTACTATATCTTAGTAGGCCCATTGATCTTTGGGATCCCTTCCACTGCAACCGTAAGATGATGTTTCACATGTGAAGAGCAATTTATAAAGATAAAACATATAATGTCTATCACAGTGTTTCTTAACCTGTGGTACAGGTACCACTGCTGGTACCTGAGCTGGTACTTGAGCAGGACACCAGACACTTGCTACCCAGCAGCGAGACCAAGAACCTAATGGAACAATCAGTGGTAGGAGGCTCGTATCAGTGGGCAGAGCTTCAAAGGATGCCTTTTTGCCCTCAAAAAGAGGCCTACTATCCACCCTAAGTTTCTTGTCTTTGTCAAATTGCATCTGGCCACCCATCCCAGCAGTAACTGGTGTTGATGTCATGGTACTTTGAATAAGCAGATCCTATGAAGTGGTTTGAAGGAGGACAAACCTTGAGAAATACTAGTCTAATGCAATAATTCTTATAAACGGTCTGCCTATTCTACCTTGCCCTATGGAATTTCTGTTGGGATATTTCCTATAAACCCTAAAATATCTATTTCCTCTAAGCACTAAAATTAAACATAATAATAGAACATTGATCACCATAACATAATTGCTCCTATAATCCAAGTCCATCAGAACTGGCTAGCCCCTTGCGGGATACATGCATTTAACCATGTTTATCTGTTTATTTGTCCATCATGACCCCAATCTCTCAGAATTCCAGTGTATGACTGCTAATATCAAAGCTCATGCATCAATCCTGCATTGCTGGATATGCAAGCCTTTGTGCAAGCCCAATCCAACTTTTATTAAATTTGTATAGTAAAATACAGCAACATTACATGGGGTTCACATATATGTCAATCCAACTGAGCAATAATCACTACATAGCATCCTATGATCCTGGATAAAGATTCTAAACAAACACAAAAAACCTAACTCCTTGAATTCATCCTATTGTGCAAACAGATCACAATGCACAAGGCAAACAACACATGGCTGTCTGCTTCCGCACAAATACTGCTCTTCTGGATTGTGGCAACTGTCTTCAGCAGGAAGGAAACGTAGCTGGTTCCTGACCATTAAGGCTTTTTAAGTCCAACCTGTTCAGATGTTTCAGTAACCGTACAGGAAAGCACATAAATCTATACAGTTTCCAAAAATTCATTACAAGAAGAAAATAAAATGCATATAGGCTCCGTGCACTTCCTGTGCTGTTCATGTGGTGCGCATCTGTGGTATACTGGCACAGCACTGACTTGCACAGTAAAGAACTTCCAGGTTCAAAGTCAGCCTGTATCTTAATTCTTTCCATATGAACCTTTTTGCATTCCTCTCATGTCCGTGTGGCAGAGAGATAATTATTTTGCTGACTTACATAAAACTTGAGATGGTTCCCCTTCTATAAATATGGAAAACATACATGTGACCACAATCAGATACAGTGATATAGATGCTACTCCACTACGTATATTATTCACTATGTATATTGATCATATATTGCTCACATTGGACACAATCAAGAGTAACTACGGGGAGTCCTTGCTCCGATGTAAGAACAATTTACTCTGGATTGCAATATGAATTTCCCATAGGTTTTCACTAGGTGGTGCTGTAACTTTGTCAACATAAATGTCTCTTATGTGCTCCCCTAGTTATCCCTAGTAGGGATTGTAAGAGTTATTAAAGTCCTTACTGCAGATCTGTATTTAATTTAGGCTACAATCCAGAGTAACTATGGGACCTCTTACATCAACGTAAGTGGCACTTACTCTGGATTGCTCTATGCATTTCCCATAGGTGGCACTGTAACTACGTCAATGTAAGAGGTCCCATAGTTACTCTGGATTGTAGCCTTAGGCTGCAATCCTAACCTGCATTTAGGGCAGCCTAAACGCTGGCATAAGTCCTATGCTGACCTGGGGATGTCACAAAAATGTAGTATGATATTTCTGCACCACTCCTGTGGGGTTAAGCCAATACATAAGCATACGCCGACCTCCCCACACCATCACAGAAAGGCCAGATGAGTTAGGCTGGCCTAAATTTCTTAGGATTGCATCCTTAGTCCTTTTTTCCCTCAACCCTGTCTCCTCTTCCTTGTTTTAAAAAAACAAACTGGAAGGGTAACAGGATTTGCTAACACCAACTGGGATAAATAAGGAACAGTTCTAGAAATTATGCAGAGTATGGGTTATATTCTGCAAGCCTAGATAGCTCACACTGTCTCTGGACATCTCGTCCTTATTAAATAATTGCCAAAGATTGACCCCCCTATTTGTTTTTGGATATATATACCAGTGGCTATCACTGAAAATCCCCCCTCTCTCACAAACACACACACACAATAAGAGGCTGCTTCAAGTTTGTTGCATCTGATTACCGTAGGCTGTTGTTCATAAAAGGTCTTTATCCACAAGATAATACTAGTGCTATAAACCTAGGAGCCAACTTAGATATCTTTATAAAAGATTAGGGCTGCAATCCTCTTCTCCAGTTAGGCCAGCCTAAGCCCCAGCATAAGTCCTATGCTGATCTGGGTGTCACCAAACTGTGACACATATGCGCCACTCCTGGGGGAGGGTTAAGCCAGTGCACAAACATGCGCTTGCCTCTCTACATCACACGGGAAAAGGAAGACTGATGAGTTGTGCCACCTAGGTTAGAATTTCACCCAAAATGTTCCAGCAATGAGCATTGTTATCTATATACCAATATTAATATAGGAAGAAGACAGATACAGCTCCATCTCATAGGTGGAGCTTCCAGACGTACACAAGACTTCCTGAGAATGTACCAAGGCTTCCAGGTTTCTCTTCCAATCACAGCAGTTTTCAAAATGCTTCCCTAGACAGTCTAATGCATCACAAAAGAGAAATCCCAAAAGTCCTGGTGTGCACAGGACAATCTGGGTACAGGTACATGGTTCTTTGGACACTTGGCATATTTTGCAACTCTAATTAGATTCTCTATTCAGCTTGTGTACTGTATTTTACAAGTACAGGTTTTATTAAATACCACAACTGCAAATTTTTTAAAAGGCACATCTTTAAAAATATTTTCCTAGTATTTTAGGAAGCCACAGTCTTGTCCATGCACTTTGTTTTTTTTAAAAAAAAACACCCTGGGCTACTTCATAAAGGAATTTCTATGCCATACTGTCATAGTGACGTGCAAGAAAGAAACCCCAAAATATTCCTTGAGCCCAGCAAATCATGAAATAAAGGTAGAAATCTGATTTTAGAAATCTTCAGCAGAGCAATCCTTTACAAACATACTGGGAGTAACTCCAAATGAACAGAGTAGAACTTAATTCTGAGATAAAATGCAAAGCACTGTAATGTGAGTTGCCACTGCATTTATTTGGGCAGATACAGGAATAAGAAAACATGTGAGGATTTCCAATGTCTATTTACAACGTTTTAAAAAAATAGTTAAAAGTTGTTAAAAAATATCTAAATGCTTCTGCCCCTTCAGTATTCAGGGGTGAGGTCCTGGCCCAGATTCCAGGATGTGCATCACTAGAACAGTGCAAGTCATGAGCCAAAAATCATTGTAGCAATTTCCATGTACCTTCTCTGATCAGGAAAGCTGCAGCTGTGATGTTGTCCATTCTTGCCTTGCACAATGTATGGTTATGCAAGGTGATCATCTGCATCCACTAAAGACAGAGAAAATAAGTGCCTATTGGTAGCATATGAATCAAATGAGCATCAGGAAAAAGACCTTGTAGGATCCTAATCTATCCATGTCTAGCCAGGATCCAGAACTTAGCTTCTTACCTTGCTCCAAGGTGACCTGGTACAGCACCAGACTGTTCATAGCTGTACAAACTCTTTAGGTGCCACAGATCCAAGTAGTTCCAATAGGGTTGAAGCTATGTTACCCCAGAGTAAGGTACACTAATTACTCTTGCTCTAGGCTGAGCCACTGTGGTAGCACAAGTGGCTAAGACACTGTGCCTGTTAACCAGCAGGCCAGGGTTCGAGACCCGGGTCAGCCCCATAAGACAGGGTGAGCTCCTGTCCTTAGCCCAGCTCTGCGACGCCAGCTGGATCAAATCATATTGGCTCTGCCTTTCCATTGGACTAATTCAGTGGCGTGGAGAGGGGGGATTTGCTTCTTGGGTAACAGCCTATCCTCCATAACAATCCAACCCAGGCTTTCGTGCTTTGTATGCAGCGTATGCAGCGCCGAATACCACAGTTTTTCAAGACTGACGGAGGCCTGCTTTTAAGGCTGAGCCACAGCCATCCCACAACCCTGCGCTTAATACAGTGCAGGCCTACTTGCCTGCCTGTTTGAGCATGGGTTAGAACTGAGCTACTAGTATCAGTGTTATATTAAAAAGGTCTTGTGTGCATCCTTCTATTTCACATTTTACTTGCTTTATCACAGTGATTCAGGGTCCCAAGAAATCAGTCAACTAAAAAAGTTCCAATAAACAGTCCAAAACCAAAATTAAGCCTATATGAGCAAACTATAGCCAAGGAAACAAACATAAAAACATAAATAAAGTTTATTTTAAATGGATTATTTTATGATTGTCTAATCTCACCTATGACCCAGTGACCTATCTTTGTAGTATGCCATCTGGCTGTGTGGTGCACCAAAGTCCACTGTCACAGCAGTCTCTCTGCCTATCTACAAAACACAGCTACTGATTAAAGATCTGGAAGACCATGTGCCAGAATGATCCCTTACCAATGTTTCCTTATTCCAGGGAGACCTACTGGAAGATATGTAGGAGCAGCAGCCGTATTGGAATGGCTGTAATGAGGACAGGTGAGTTGCCGAGGATAGGACTTTCAATGTCAAATATAAAACCCTTTTTTAAAGAAGGACCTATACTAACCAACTGAGGCTGCAGTCCTAATCCCAGATTAGGGCATAAGTCCCAGCACAATTCCTATGCTGGCCTGCGGGTTTCACAAAGTTGCCATAATGCACTTCTGCGCCACTTTGGGGAGGATTCAGCCAGTGCAAAGACATGCACCAGCACCCCCTCACCACTTCAGGTACAGGGAGACAGGTGAGTTATGTTGGCCTAAATTGGTTAGGATCGTGCGCCCCCATATATTTAGCCACTTTCTTTTCTCAACATTTTGATGGTTAGTCAGCCTGACTTCCTGTTCTTGTATCTTGACATTCCACTCTCAATTATGACTAATTCTAAAGTCACACATAATGCAACAAGATGCTTGAGAACAGATATGTTCTTGTCTTTCAAGAGCTCTCAGAAGTCCCAAGAACGTGAGCTGATTCATGAAGCAAGAAGCTAAAATCAAATCAATGTGTTCATCACTGCAACAACTGTATTATGGAACGCAGCAATGGCACACGACACAGAAGACAAAAGAACAAAACAAAGTTTGGCACAGTAAACGATGTTTTTTTAAAGCAAACTTGCCATTATGGCCTGTTATAACAAGCATTGGGCATGGCTAAAAGTCTAAGGAGAAGTCTATGACCAACAGATGGAAACCTTGCGGGAAGCCAAGTAGTGCCCTTAATCAACACAGCAAGTAAAATTAAATAAAAATCTGCTTGGCCAAGTGTTAGGCATGCCGCCACATCTAGGCCATGAGTCAGCACTTAAGGAAGTAAAGGGTGTATATAAAACACATGCTAGTTTTTGACAAGATTCAGTTAAATGCCATCCTAGAGTGGTCCCTTCACAAGTTAACGCAAGGGCCGCACATAGAACAAATGTAAATATGAACATAAAAGGAGAACCTTTTATGAACTAATCCATTTTTCATAGCAATTTATAGCTTGAAATAATAGAGTTCAGAGGATTCAACCTTAATTTCTCTTCTTCAAACACAGTTTGCAGTTGCAAATATAGCCCTATAGCAGTGCGTCATGTGATGTACTGTAATTCCTCCTAAAGATAAAGGTGTCTCCTGCCCTGCAGGTTTGTCCTGCTGGTTGTGAGCCACACTAAGAGCAGTGATCATTCCCATTAAAAGGCTGAAGAGCCAGCATTGTCCAAAGAAATCTCTGTGGTTATGTAGATTTTCATGATTAAACATAAAGGTGGACAGAATGCTGTTACCTTCTCACCAAAGTAGTACCTAAATATATATACAGTGGCGCCTCATGTAACAGAATTAATTCGTTCCGGAGGCAGTTTCTTTACGTGAAACTTTCTTTACGTGAAGCAAATTTTCCCATGGGAAATAGTGGAAATGCAGATGATTGGTTCCACAACCCCAAAAATATTCATATAAAAATATTAACTGGATGTAAAAATGATGACAGAACACTGGGATTGAATTCAAAACATGCATTCAATGTGCATAATCTTATCAAGTCTACTTAGGCTGCAGTCCTAAAGACAATTTCCTGAGAGAAATACCCATTTAACACAATGGGGCTTACTTCCGGGTAGACATGGTTAGGAGGCTGCAATCCAAGACACCTTCAAAGTGTTTTCCCACTTTCTCCTTCTCTCTATCCTGAGCCTCTCTCTCCCCTGCTCCCTTCTGCCTGGCCCTGAGCTGCTTCCCTCTTCTCCACTGCTCTTCTCTCCTTCTGCCCAGCGCACACCCGGCCACGGGAGGAACAGCGCAGAAGTGTTGCTTTCACTATGGGCAGGTGCGCTAGGCAGCCCTGACACTTTTTAAACAGGTTGCTGGCCAGCGCATCTGCCCCAACTGCCAGCGAAATTTTTCTTTACATGAAGCACTTTCTTTACATGAAGCAGAATCCTAGAGAAATTTTTGTTTGTTACGTGAAACTTACTTTACGTGAGGCTTTCTTTACGTGAGGCGCCACTGTATTTGCATTTACATGCTTTCAAACTGCTCATTTGGCAGGAGGAGAGCAAGTAACAGATGCTCACTCCATCACGCGGTACTCTGGTCTCAAACCGCCATTTGCTGACTTTCAGATTGACAAGCACAGAATCTTAGATGACCTTCTAAAAATATGACCATCTTAGATGGACATCTAAAAATAGCCTAATTTGCATAAATTATAATTGCCGGTCAATGGATCCTGTTGGTCATCTAAGGGTTACTCACTGAACAACTGCAGCCCCTCCTCCTACACCACTACAAAAAACACATTGCTGTATATGCAGTGTATATGTGTATAATGGCTGTATATGCAGCCAAAGTGCACAAAACCTAAAAGTAATTTGGGGTAATTTAGGGGAAGATCCTAGCAGTACCACACAATACCAGTGGTACAAGAACTAATCATATGCAGTGAAAATTAAAACAAAAATATCATCAAGGTTGTGGCTATTTCATAATGCTATATAAGTCTTATTTTGTGTGGCTAACTACATAATTCAGCTTTCTGAAAGCCTCTGCTCTCATTTTATAAACCCTAGTTTCTAGCTCTTATGGCTGCAAATATAGGCTGTAAAGCCCTATGAATGACCACTTGAAAGATAAAGCAGACAAATCTGTAAATAAGGCATATAACCAATACATGTCAATGTTTCTGGAACCCTTAGGGCTCAACAGAATTTCCTGTGCTTGGGGCTTCATCATGATCCAGTACAACTCCTTACCTCTTCCTATGATTAGCGGAATAAAAATTATAAAATGTATGGAAATATGTTGCAAATATGCTTTATTAAAAGAATCCATGCAAGTCACAGACTTCAGATTTTCATGGTACAGAATTCTTTGTTTTGTTTAGTGCAGAAACACTAACCTAATTACAATCCTATGGAAAACGTAATAGGAAAATTACCACTGTTGACAACTGGCAGCATGGGTTATACTAAGAAACTGTCCCATAAAAGAACTGAAGTATTTGCAAGAGGTGATGTCACATCTGTGTTGAAAAACTGCAAACCTGCCACGTCATTTATGAAGGGAGCAGTCTCTTGTATTCTACATTTTTAGGTCCCCACCTCTATTTGCTGTTCTTCCTGCTGTAGACTGAAGGCAGGTAATCACAGGAGGGAAAAAGATCTTGCTACTCATTTACAGTAGAGAATTTATCAAGCTCTAGTATATATGATACAGGCTGCAATCCAATACACGCTTTCCTGAGAATAAGCCCTATTGAACAAAATAGAATTTACTTCTGAGTTGATGTGCATAAGATAGTGCTGACAATCCCTTATCTATAGAATGCAAGCTTTTATCCACCAATCCCCCCAAAATCTCTTGTGCTAAAGTATCTTTTAAACTATGGCTACTAATTAATGAATTGTGATAATATATACGGAGGTGGCCAAACCATAGCACAGAAGCCATATGTGGCTCTTGGATACATAATGTGCAGCTTGAAGAAATGCATTGGCTGAGCTCCTTTCCCACAATTAATAAAAAGGTAAATATGAAATTTTCCATCTTTACTTATCAGGTATATGAGTGCCCAGTGGATAAAACATAAGCTTGATGTTCATGGTAAGGAAATAAATTTAAGAATTTGAATGCTTCTTAAATATTGCCACTCTCAAACATCTGAAGTTAATTGCTTGTGACTCTTAGTTTGGACACCTTTTATATACACATTTCAAGATGTTTACACTGTGGTGTAATTCCATTGGTGGTGAAAATTAAGATATGAAAAATACTGAGAAGAGAACAAAAACTGGCCTTTAAAAATTATTGTCTCAGGCACAAATCAATGAACAGGTAAGCAGAATTTGGGATAGCTTATTTCTATTGACTTCTACATAGAACTCCTGGTGGCATGTGGTTTTCCTTGGACATTGCCGGCTATATACAGTGTCTGATATATATCCAAGAAAAGCAAGGGAGAAGAATGGTTGGAAAAAGGGATAGGATCCTGGTGCATGCTTGTGCTGACAAGATCCAATCTTTCCTCCTCCTCCTTGCCCCTCAGCTCAAACATTTCTTACCCTCCTGTCCATGATTTGCCCACACCACAAACTTAACTGACACTGACAAAGCCTCTTGGAGCCACTGCCATGCAAACAGTGCTGCCTTGTAAGACAAACTTAATTCATTCCGGAAGCATGTTTGTCTTTCAAAGTGTTCTTCTTACAAAGCGGATTTTCCCATAGAAAATAATGGAAATTCAGACGATTGGTTGCACAACCCAAAAATATTCATATAAAAATATTAACTGTATGTAAAATTGATGACAAAACACTGTAGTCAAATTCAAAACACTGTAATATAATACAGAACACAATTACTGTAATAGAACACTGTAATATTCTGTACAGAAAAACAGAAAAGAAAAACATTTATGGCCAAGGATGACTAATTTTCACTAAAAGTGACTTTTGGTGCAACTTTAACAAGGAACCCATCTCTGTGTGTGTGTTTCGAAGTTTGCAGCAGGAGCAGCACCAAAGATTTCTGTCCAATGCAAAGGGGGGCAAGATCCTATGCAGTCTACTCAGAATCATGTCCTGTTGTATCCACTGGGACTTACTCACAGGAAAGTGAGTGGGAGGCTGGTGGGAGGGGTAGTTGTAGTGGTTCCAGGTTGGGAGGCTTCCTTGGGGGAAGGGTTTTTTTGGGAGGGGTCCAGAGGAGGGTCCAGGAGGGGGGTTTCCCTCCTACCTGATGATGGCTGCAGCAGGGGCTCAGTTGGCTGGCTTGAGGAGACTGGGAGGCTGCAGAAGGTTGGGTGGGGAGGCTCAAGAGGATGCTGCTGCCTGTGCATCTCTCTGCTGGCCGGGTGCAGGTACTGCAGGCAGGAGGACAGGGAGCCCATCCAAGGGGAATTTCGTCTTACAAAGCACTTTTGTCTTACAAGACAGAATCCCATAGAAATTTTAGTTCGTCTTTCAAAGCATTCATCTTACAGGGCATTCATCTTACAAGGTACCACTGTACTTACAGCAAAGACCTGGAATTGTGCTACAGTGGCCCAGCTTCTGAGCAGACATAAATGGTCTTGTGCTCTCAGAATGGGAATTCTAGCAGCAAAAAGCCCAGGCCGGATCGGACATTTTCTAGATTAAGGCAAAGGTAAAACTGGAAAGATATGACACAAATATGGCAACATGGACAATTCAAAATGAATGGCCATAGATATCAATACACTGAATAATAATTTCTGCTGCACAATTTCCAGTGTGGCCTACACAGATTTACAGCAGACTTTGCACAGGGCATCACATCAAATTCAAACAATATTGCACATACATCCTGGTCTGGTAGTTTATACTGCAGATTTTCACCATACATCCAGAGTTCTGTGTGATCAGTGATCATTCAATTTTAGGGGTTGTTCAGTGAATGCAATGGAATTGACCAAGAAAAAAAATATTCCTTAGTATTAATGAAACCACTAAGAGGAAATAATAAAGGAGTTCCATATGCAAACCAGAGTGTCAATAACTTTGGATTGTGTTCATTGCAACTACAAGCGCTCATAATCAGTGGCCAAATCTAACCCACAAGCTTGTGAGCTAGTGTCAAGGACTTTTTTAGGGGGGATTTGCCCCTAAATTTCATCTAGAAAAATCAACTAAAAAACTTTATGCACAGCTTTAAAACAATTTAAATGCATAAAGCAATAATTTAAAGCTGTGCTTTCAGGCTATTTGATACATGAACCAAGTAAACATGCCTTTTCTGTACAGTGCAAAGGCCAGAGGATGGTGGTTCATCCAAGAAGAAGAAAAAGAAGAACCACAACAGCAACCACCACCACCACCACAACAAACCTATTTTAACTTATCTATTCCATGTACAGTACAAGTAGCTACACCTGGAAAAGCTACTCTTGAAAGAGGTGGAAGCAAGAACAAGATGATGCTCTTCTTCAGCAACTTAAACAAAACAAATAAAGGTCTGGCCATTTTATCTGCAGATTCTGGACCCATCAATTCACCTCCACAGATATTGACATTCAACTGTTCTATATACCAAAATCCCAATTTATAGAAAGTGAGTTTATAATGGTGAATTGATGAAAAAGCTAATTTCACAGATTACTTTATGGTTGCTTGAAAACTGAACCTATAATTTCCTTAGGCAGTATGTTCCAGAGTTTGAGCCATTACTAAATAGGCCCTGCTCCATCTCATGGCCATCCAAACTTTTGAGACTGGTAAGATATGAGCAGGACCTTCCTTAGAAGAGTGAAGAGGATAGTAATGCAAGGCTTTAAAGGGCATGACCAGCATTCTGCATTTTACTTGCCTCTGCGCAGGTACCAAAGAGCTAGTTAAATGCAATGATGCTGACCATTCCTAAGAGAAGAAGATGCTCTACCAAAACTTCTATGGTCTTCTATGGTCTACCAAACTTCACAGACATCCCTATATATAGCACATAAAAAAGCAGGCCTCCATCAGTCTTGAAAGACTATGGTATTGTGCTTGGTGCTGCATACGCTGCATGCAAAGCACGAAAGCCTGGGTTGGATTTTTATGGAGGATAGGCTGTTACCCAAACAGCAAATCCCCCCTCTCCACGCCACTGAATTAGTCCAATGGAAAGGCAGAGCCAATACGATTGGATCCAGCTGGCGTCGCAGAGCTGGGCTAAGGACAGGAGCTCACCCTGTCTTGTGGGGCCAACCCAGGTCTAGAACCCTGGCCTGCTGGTTAACAGGCACAGTGTCTTAACCGCTTGCACCACCGACAGCCTATATAGCACATAGTCCTTGAGTTTATAAGGGATGTGTGGCAATTCCCAGGTCTCTGCTTTTTAGGAGATGTATTCAGTGGTGGGCTTCAGGGGGTTCTCACAGGTTCTATAGTACCCTTTGTTAATGAGCGCCTGGTTCTGAGAACCATTTACTAATGGGACATAGAACCTGTTGTTAATTTATTTGAATCCCAGCACTGTATATGTTAGAGAAATTGCACTCTTTCCATGCTAAAGTCCTGGATCAGAAGCAAAGGGTTCAATAGGTTTTCCAGACTGTGCATCATATTCTGATTTTGTTGAAATTCTAACCCACCCCATATCAGGGATTTGAGGCAAGTGACACAAAACAAATCCTCAACAACCAAAGCTTACAAAAACAAGACAGATGCCAATTTTGGATACAGTGTAGGCAATCAAGGCTGGAAAAATTCCCAGATGCCTGGTCACCTTGCTACATAGAAATCTGATACTGGCATGTAAAAATGTGAAATATATAGTCAGGCTCTAGCAATCTGCATTCAGAATAGGAATAGTATTTCAGTGTAAATAAGAGTTTCTTTGGGAGCTAAGAAATGAATAAAGATTTTAAATGTGAATGTTATAGGTATTTTAATTTAAAATGTATCACATAAAATTAATTACTAAATAATTTGGCCAAATTCAAAAGTGTGCATGTAATTTACAAGTTTGTGTTTAGATAAACATTTAGTGGTCATAATTATAAACAGAGGAATATACTATTTAATTGTTGTTGCTCCGTTTCTTACTCTATAGTTGAGAGAAATATGGAGGCCATAAGGAATACGCTACAGTAGACCTATCTAACCTTGAGATCTTTCATAATTTTACAAAATACTTCATGAGGAAATTCTAAATTATCAAATATCTGTAGAACAAAGATCTAAAACCAATCAAGAATTAAGGGCAAAATAAGCAGCCCATTAAGACAGGGTGACCATACAGAATAGAGGGCAGAGTGCCTCTACGTTTAAGCATTGCACTGTAGAGGGATTTTAGACAGGTGCTGCATCTTAAACCCTTCTATAATGAGCTAAACCTGCCTCAATTCCCTTTGTAAAGCAATGGTTAAAGTTAGAGGCACTCTTGTCTTCCATTCTATAAGGTCACCACTCACCCTGCATTAAGATAGCCAGGTTGGCATACTAATTAGGGCGTTGGATTGAGACCAGGTTCAAATCCCTCTTTGGCCATGAAACTTCCTGGACAATCTTGGGCCAGTTACTCACTTTCTGCCTCACCTACCTCACATGTTTATTGTGAGGACAGCAGGAAGAGAGGAAATAAAGCACTGATTTTCAACCTTTTTCATCTCATGGCACACTTAACAAGGCACTGAAATTGTCAAGGCACACCAGATGGTTCAAATCCCCAATTTTCCTATTAATGAATGTCAATCTCCAAATTCCCACGGCACACCTGAGAACACACCAGTGGCACACCGGTTGAAAATCACTGAACTAAAGATTTGTAAGACACCTTAGGTATTTCAATTGGCACAGAAAAGGGGGTATATGCATTTGTACTCAGAAGTCTGTCCCATTATAATCAGTGGGGCTTACTCCCAGGAAAGTTTGGATAAGCTTGCAGCCTAAATTATGTTTGCAACTTTAAAAGGAAACTTTTGTGTTCTTTGGTTGTCATTAATAAGAAGGCTTCACGATCATCACCAAAACAATGCTACATTAAATTGAGTCAGTCCCACTCTTACCTAAATAAAGATGTAAACTTGTCTCGCCTTCAACAGAAGAGGGTGAGAAGGCTTCACAAAACCCTCCTGTGTTAGGGAATGGAAACTCCTAATGAGATTAGTTGGTGCGTGCAGACATTACTTAGCCATGACTAAACGGGCTCCCTTCCTGCAGCCAGTGGAAAATTCAAGGAACTTTTTCCTCCTGCAGCAGCATCAGAGTCCCTCCAAACCTTCAGCCAAGCCAGATCCAAAAACAACTTTCTAGGTTTGAGGCTGTTGATGGTGTCTAAAGCCTCCAAAATTGGCAGGGAGGGGGGTTATAAAGGGTGAGAGGGAGGGAATCCCTCTCTTTCTTTCTCTCTTTTTCTCTCTCTGAAGACTACAAAGGAAACTGCAAGAGAGCAAAGACGTGAACCTGAGAAGCAAACCACAGAGTTTCTTTGTGCACTGCAGTGACTCATTCTCAAGATGTTGTCTGCTGCCAGTTTCAAACCGGAAGCGCATGGCAATTAGTCTTGCTGTTTCCAGACAAGGCAGGAACTCTCCCCACACCTCCCCCCCCCCCAAACTCCGGCTCTGAAGCCCCCTCTGGACGAAGCCCTTCCTCTCCCTTCACAGCACCCCCCTGCACTGCTGCCCAGGAACAGAAGCCTGATTCCAGGACTAGCCCTCCCCCTCTCTCTCCTGTGTTTGTGTGTGTATGTGTAAAACCTGCATTCACTGTTTTAGAGCCAGATCTTATGCTTGTCTACTCAGAAGTAAAGTTCCATTATAGTCCATGGAACTTTCACTCTCAGCACCTGGGGGAGGGTTAGGCCAGTGCACAGACATGCACTTGCCTTCTTACATCACAACTGGAATGGTGAGTTGTGCTGGCCTAGATTATGACTGCACCATAAAACACTCATAGATATTGCTTTCATGTGGTTGATTTAAACACTACATTATTTATTATTAAATTAAAAAACTATTACGCATCATTTATTACATTCATTAATTAAGAAAGCTGCATGCTGGCTGCTCACAACGAAAAGGAGGATAATGAGGATTTGTTTTCCAGGACACAAGGCTTTTTTAAAAAAGGACATGCTGGAAAAAGAGGACATATGGTTACCCTAAGCAGGATGACAATATGTCATAACCAGAAGATAAAAGGCCCACCTGAGGCAGGGACATGACATGAAAAATGTAAGGCATGACAAAATAAATGCTTAAAACACTCATAGATATTGCTTTCATGTGGTTGATTTAAACACTACATTACTTACAGTGCAATCCTAAGCATGTCTACTCAGAAGTCCCATTGTGTTCAATAGTGCTTACTCCCAGGAAATTGCACTGTTATTCAATGTAAGGATGCAATCCTAAGCATGTCTACTCAGAAGTGAGTCCTTTTCTGTTCCATGGGACCTACTCTCAGGAAAGTATGTTTTGGATTGCAGCCTACATGTATTTTTTATATATATAAACGTGTTGTTAGCTGCTTTGAGTTCTGCTTGTGGAAGAAAGGCAGGGTACAAATTTGTTAAATAAAATAAATAAATAAATAAAATTAATTACAAGTAGTTCATTAATTGGAAGAAGGCTACATATTGTCTGCTCACCAGGAAAAGGAGGACAATTAGGATTACACACACACACACACACACACAAGGCAAAAAAAAAAGATGTCCTGGGAAAAGGGGACATACCATGACTCCCAGGAAAGTGTGGATAGGGTTGCAGCCTCGATAAAATGCCCTATTTGGATACAGATCAAGGGGACACTCAAATACACACACTCACACTCACACTCATCCACCACCCACTCACACATGCGCCACTCAGGTTCTACACGTGCGTAAAGATGGTGCGCACAGCGCAAAGCAACTTGTGGTGAAGCCTCCTACTTCTTGGGAGACTGAAAGGGTGGATCTGGGCCCCATGGGTTGTAGGGTGTCATGGGGAGGTCTCTGCCCCCACTCCTCCCTTCCCCCTCCCCACAGCTTCCCCAACACGGAGCCCATCTTTGGCTCAGCTGTGCGCACTTGGAGAGGACAGGGACCCCCGCGCTATGCCATCCCCTCGGCCAAGGAGCGCTTCCAGGAAGGCTGCTTCTCCCCACACCGCCCCCCCCCCACTACACAAGCCCCCCACAGGCACAATCTCTTCCTGGTTGGCCCTTCCAGGGGACCAGGAGCAGGTGAAGCCTCCCCATCCGCGGTCCTGCCCTTCCACTGACACCGCTTGCCAAGAGTGGCCAAGCGCACGGTGCGTCCCTCCTTAGCCAGCATCCCTCCCGCGCGCGCCCCCCCGTTGTGTCTCGCTTTCCCGCCCCCCAGGGAGGCAACGGGGACCCCCCACCGTTCGCTCTCCTCCCCTCCCCGACGGAGACTTTTTCAAGGCTGTCCACCCCCTGTGCCAAGTGGCACTTGGTGCCTGTCTCGTGGCGAGCAGGGGGGACCTGGTGTCTCTCCACACGCCTTCCCCTCTCCACACACACACACACACACTTCAGCCCCCCTCCACACACAACTCACACCTCTCTTCACCCTCCCTACACACAAACATACACACACACTTCAACTTCAGCTTCCCCCCCATAGACACACATACTTCCCATACACACACACTCTCTCTCTCTATTCAGTCCTCCTACATACAACTTTAGCCCTCCCCCCCACACACTCAGTTCTTCAGCTCTCCTCCATACACGCATACATACAACTTCAGCTCGCCTCCACAGACCTACACCTCTTCAGCCCCCCTCCACACACATACCTTCAGCCCCCACCACACACACTCCCCTCTTCAGCCCCATACACACACAAACAACTTCAGCCCTCTTCCCCCACACAAATCTTCAGCCCCTCCACAGACTCACACCTCCTCAGCCCCCTCTATACACACATACACACAACTTCAGTTCCCCTCCACAACTCTTCAGCCTCCTCCAAACACACACCTCTTCAGCCCCCCTACACACACTTCAGCCCCCTTCACACACACACACACACACACACACACACACATCTCTTCAGTCCCCTACACAGACACCTTCAGTCCCACCCTCCACACACACACACACACACACACACAGAACTTCAGCTCCTCTTCACAGACACACAACTCTAGCCTCCTCCACAGACAGACAGAGAGATAGGGGTCTGGCCTGGGAATCCCCTGTCCCCTGGGGGTGGTCCCCCTGCGACCCTCTCCCACCTGCCCTCTCTGGGACTCTGGCCAGCCACCTACCCGGAGAGTGTGGAGGGCTGTGCGCCTTAGCTGGAGCTGGGCGGCCTCCCCCGCTCCTCCATACCCAGGGCTGGGGGTCTGCTCTGCTCTGCTGGGCTCCTGCAACCAGAGCCCGGCTTCTCTCCTCTCCTCTCCCCCCAGGCTGGCTGGCTGGCTGGCTGGGCTGTGCTGGAGAGGAGAGGAGAGGGAGAGCAGGAAGTGGGAGCGCAGACGGAGAGCAGCGCGCACTTCCTCCCCTGGACTCCCCAGGCGCTCCCAGTCTGAGTAAACAGGCTTTTCCTCCTCTCCCCTTGGCCACTGGAGCCCCTGCCCCCTCTGCTGACCCCCTTCCCTTCCCATGCACCCCCAGCAGCAGACCCACACTCAGCACAGCAGCAGCCACATCTCTCCAAAAAGTCCTTCTCCAAAAACTGCCAGCCCCACATCTGGTTGTGATGATGCCCACTGGACAACTTCTTGGGATACTTCAGCACCAGGACCTGGCTGCAGGAATCTCCATTTACCCCACGGTGACCAGATAGCATAATCCCAAAAAGAGGACAAAATGTAGGACATTCAAGAAAAATGTAGGACATGACCAAATAAGTTTAAAATACTCAGGTGATCCCACACAGCAGCAAATATATGGACACTTCTTGGGAAATTTCAGGACCAAGACGTGGCTGCAGGGATCTCCATCTACCCCAAAGTGATCAGATGGCATACTCAAAAAGAGGACAAAATGTAGGACAATCAAGAAAATGTAGGACATGACAAAATAAAAGTTAAAAACACTCATGTGATGCCCACTGGCACAGGAAGAGACAACTGGACACTTCTTGGGAAACTTTAGCACCAAGACCTGCAGGGATCTCAATATACTGTAATCAGAAAAAGAGGACAAGGTCCTCCTAACATGTACGAGTATGACACTCAAGAAAAGTGTAGGACATGACAAAATAAAAGTTAAAAACACTTATGTAATCCCCACTGGCACACCAGCAACAACTGGATGCTTCTTGGGAAACTTCAGCACCAAGACTTGCAGTGCTCACTGTCTGCCCTATAATGACTGGATGTCATAACCAAAAAAGAGGACAACATGCAGGACACTCAAGAAAAATGTAGGACATCACAAAATAAAAGCTAAGGACATTCTTATATATTGCCATATTGTGGTTAATTTAAAGACAATATTATTAATTTTAACACTGTTGCATATGATTTATTACAAATTCTTAATTGCAAGAAGACTACATGCTGCCTGCTTACAAGGAAAATGAGTACAATGAAGTTGTTTTTCCTGCAGGACATGAGGCTAAAAAAGTGGACAAGTCCTGAAAAAAGAGTATATATGGTCACCATGCACCTATCCAGACTGCCACAGCAGTGGGGAAATCCTGGTGACTGCATCAGTTCACGCTTCCATGTGTTTTCTTCTTTGGACATTACTTTTACTGTGTCCCCCTTCCCTTCCGCACCACCACAATTGCCACTGAATAACTTAGGTCTCCATGTATTTCTGGCTTGGTGTGTATGTTTCACTGTGTGAGAAGTGCATGGCAAATAATTAATAGTTCTCATGTGGTTCTGCATGCCCTTGTAAAACCATAGAGAACATTCTATACTCTCTTGTGTATTATAAATGTTCAATAAATTCATTCATAAAAGTTTTCTTTAATGTATTCATTTGTGTAAATTTATTCAATTTGAAATGTAAATTAATTCTTCCTCCCCCAGCCCTTGATATGGTGGCAGAGAGATGATGGGGCCCTCCAAAAATGTTTGCCCCCTGCTGCTTAAAATCATTACCAGGACACATTACCTAAAATTGTGTATTTGGAGAGTTAGGACAGACAAAAGAAAATATTTCTTTACCCAGTGGTAATTAGTCTGTGGAACTCCTTGCCACAGGTTGTGGTGATGGCATCTAGCCTACATGCCTTTAAGAGGGAACGGGACAAATTTCTGGAGGAAAAGTCCATCATGGGTGACAAACCATGATGATATGTGCAGCCTCCTGGTTTTAGATGGAAGCGATCTCAGAATGCCAGACGCAGGTCTCCTGTGTGCTCCTGAAGCATTTGGTTGGCCAATGTGAGATACAGGAGGCTGGACTAGATGGGCATTTGGTCTGATCCAGCAGGCTGTTCTTATGTTCTTACTGTACTACATAATAATAGATTGAAATCATTGTTTGAAACCCACAAAAATGCATTGGTTGCACAGCACGGAGCAAAGTCTGCAAACAAAACAAGAATCCTCACTTTCCAGATGTCACTGAAACAAAAGGCAGAGGTCTGAACTGTGGTTGAAGCTTGTCTGGTAGTCTATCCCTGGGGTCTGGGCAGGGCGGGAGATCTCTCTAGACTAGTGGTTCCCAAGCTATCCCAAGCTGTAGGGACCTACTGGTAGGTTGCAACCAACTGGTGGGTCATGGTCTGATTTTTGGTGGGTCTCCAAAGGGTAATGGAAAATCAGATAACTGTCTCAAGCTCTGAGGCTATTCAAAAATCAGATACTGTAGCTGCTAAAGAGCTCAGCTCCTGTAGTTTCAAGATAGCTACTAATTGCCCTTCAAAGAACTGAGTTCCTGCTGTTGGCTAACATGTACATTTACATATTTGAAGATCTTTTTTATTATTATAAATAATTTTTTTCTTTCTAGATCTTTTTTAAAAATATGAGAAATCTAGGTGGGTCCCAATACAGTGTTTCGGTCCTGGTGGGTCCTGATGCAAAAATGTTTGGGAACCACTGCTCTAGAACAGGGATGTCCAAACTTTTTTGGAGGACTGCATCATCTCTGACACTGTGCTGGGAGTGGGGGGAGGAAGGAGAATTAATTTGCATTTCAAATGTGAATAAATTTACATAAATGAATATATTAGCGACAGAACTTATGAACGAATTCAAGGAACTTCCAGAATTTCTATCTGAAATTAAGTACCACTTCTAACATTTATTTATTTAGTAAATTTATTCCCTGCCTTTCTCAGGCCATAGCCAACTCACATCACAAACGAGAACTTTCAGAGGAGAGGCATTAAGGAGAGAGATTAAGGAGGAAAAGGATTAAGGAGAGAAATTAAGTACCACTTCAAACATCACAGGTGAGAACTTCCAGAAGAGAGGTGTAACAAGGGTATGTATCCTGGCACTGATGCCAAGCCACTGCCCATCAGGTTCCATCCTGATGGAGTTACAGAATTATAGAAGAGATGCTGGTAATTTTGCACCCCCTTTCTTTCTCCTTCAGAGGGATCCACATGAGAAGGAATGAGAGTTAAGCCACTGCAGTGAGTGTCCCCTCCTCCAGGGAGAACCCAGAAGGGATGTCACAAGTTGTGGTATCATAAAATGATACCAAAAAGTGCCCAAAGTGTCATCTCTGTTCTAGATGGCTCGCTGGGGCAGCAAAAACAATTTTGTAGCTCCTTAAAGACAAGCCAAAATTTCAGGACAAGCTTTAATGCACTACTGCCTGCTTCATCAGGTGTCTCAGTGGGCAGATATACCCACCCATATGGGAAAAGAGGAAAAAAGAAGAAGAAAATGCAGAAAGTGTGGCTAAGGAATGGAAGAAGTAAAACTGTGACCGTTATGCAAAAGCACAGCACCCCTGCTAACTGGGCAAGAGACACTCTTTCTAGTGGGTGTTCCTCTTTTATTTAGCAGGGGAAGAGTAACTGGCCCTACACACCCTAGCAATGTCTGTTCTAGTGGCTTCTGCTGGTGTTCTTTTTGCATTTTAGATTGTGAGCCCTTTTGGGACAGGGACCCATTAGCTATTAATTAGCTATTAATTTTTTTTCATTTTCTTGTAAACCGCTTTGTGAACTTTTCAGTTGAAAAGCGGTATATAAATACTGTAGATAGATCGTTAAAGCAATCATCCTGGCTACACCAAACTGGAGCACTGAGAAGGAACTACAGTTGCCTAACAGTACAGTGACATGGGAAAAACAGAACAGACAACATTTCTCATGATACAACCACCATTCCATACCTGTACTATTTGCTAGCTTAATTTTTCTGAAAAAGTCCTTCCCCATTTTAATGCTCTTGAAGCTAAACATTGCTCCTCCATGGTACTTCTTTAGGCCTGAACTTGCCTGACCTTACACTGAGGGATGAGTGGAGAAATCATCAAATTTGCCCACAAAAAAGGATTGAAAGGGTAGCTTCACGCACTCTTCATATACACTATTATGCTGGTAGAGGACATTGTGCTAGTGCGGCTACATCAGGACTACCACAAATTACTGCTAAGGAGGAAATTGAGTGCTTGTGTTATAATTAACACTCTAGACTTCCCACATGTACTCATATATGTTTGCTTTGGTTAATTATGACTATATTTCTGTCTAGAGAAGACTAGGTTCTACCAAAAAAAAGGATGCAAGTATCTACCAGGTATTTTTCTACCAAAAAAGGATGCAAGTTCTACCAAAAAAAAGGATGCAAGAGGGCAAAATCCAGAGAGAAAATCCCAAAATTTTCTCCCAAAATAACTACGGGGAGTCCTTGATCTGGTGTAAGAACAACTTACTCCAGATTCCGATATGAATTTCTCATAGGTTTTCAGTAGTTGGTGCAGTAACTACAGGTGCACATAAAGACTCTTACGTGCTCCTGTAGTTACTCTGGATTTGGGGGTTTGTGGTCGAAATTCAGATTCCCCCCATGTGTGTTCATTACATTTTTTTTGAAAGGAAAGTGCAGCAGAGTCTAATGTCATGACTAAAGTAATGTGTAGTTTTCCAGTGGCTGGAGCCTGAGGGGCACCTACCCTGGGTGTTATGCTAAGCGTGACATGTGGCTGCCATTAGTAAAAAAGTTGTTTTTTAATTGCAGCCCTATTTTATAATTTTGTGCTTAGTAAAGATTTTGTGCTTTGTAAATACGGTAATTAGATTATTTCTTTTTTATTTGTGCTTCTGTGCATACAGCAGGCGCACATTAGTGTATTCCTCTTTATTATACTAAAACGTTGAACAAGGAAGATGGAATCTAATGAACTGCTAGTATTTTTTGGCTGCTGTTTATGTTTGAACTTTTCTCCTTCTTCCTGTCGAAACTTCCGTATCCTCTTCCTGTGTCCCTGCAATGGATTGTACAATGCCGAACAAAAAATGCTACATAGGCAGTACTCCACCTTCCTCCTTCCTGCAGGGATATCCTTTTCCTTCTAGCAATGTTAAGAATGTAATGTTCCTATTAAAAGTTAGTTTATTATTTTGCTCTGTCCATTTCTGTATTCGGCAACAGATGAAATGAAATGAATTTTTCAACCATGCACCCTTTTTCTCATTTGTGTGCAATTTTCTCAATCAAAATTGAATAAAAAATTATTTCCAAGTTTCCAGAGTCTTATCAAAAGAGCAAGTCCGTGACAAATGAGAAAGGGGTGGGAAACTTTTTCCTCTGAATTGTTTCCATTGAATTAACAGGAAAGGGGGCCAAAGAGAAGGATGGGCTTTTTTACCTGTCTGACACCAGAGCAAATATAATTGATTTAAAGGCAGATTTGTACACTGCTGCCTGAACGAGCAGGGTGTTACCCTCACTTCTCCTTCCCCAAACCCTAAGGCATATATCTGGCCAGGCCACATTAAGGGCCAGTTCACACAGTTTCTTTCCAAATAGTCAGTGGCATAGCTAGAAGAGGTGCAAAGAACAAAGATTTGCAGGGAGCCTCACTGCAGCATGTAAGGAGCCCCTCACCTTCCTCTTCAGAGCCAGCCCTCACCTGGAATGGCTCCGAAGGGTAGGGGGTAGGCCCCCTTACGTGCTGCTGTGAGGCTCCCTGCAAATCTTGGTTTGTTGCACCCCTTCTAGCTATGCCACTTCAGATTTCCACTTATAATAGAAATCAAATGCACAATACACAATAAAAAAGCAGGCCTCCATCAGTCTTGAAAGACTATGATATCGTGCTTGGCGCTGCATACGCTGCACAAAAGCCTGGGTTGGATTGTTATGGAGAATAGGCTGTTACCCATGCAGCAAATCCCCCCTCTCCACACCACTGAATTAGTCCAATGGAAAGACAGAGGCAATACGATTGATCCAGCAGGCGTCGCAGAGCTGGGCTAAGGACAGGAGCTCACCCTGTCTTGTGGGGCTGACCCAGTTCTCAAACCCTGGCCTGCTGGTTAACAGGCACAGCGCCTTAACCACTTGCGCCACCATAGCCCTTACAATACAATACAATACAATACAATACACAATACAAACCCATAAACCAGGCAAACCATGTGTATTTTGGAAACTGGGAAATCTGCCCCCCTTCAAAACAGTGCATTTGCGATATTGTATGTGATTGTCAGATGAAGCTGCCTTATTCCAAATCAGATCATTGGTTCACCTCATCTTGTCTTCTTTGATTGGGAAATGTCCTTCCAGATCTTACACAGAAGTCTTTCCCAGTGCTTGCTACCTACAATTCTATTTTTTAAAAAATCTTGTTGTGGTGTTTTTAATACAGACATCACCCACTTATTGGATGGGTTAGGGCAGCATTTCTCAAAGTGGGGGTCGGGACCCCTTTGGGGGTTGCCTGGAGCTTTCTTAGGGGTCGCCTAAAGACCCCTGGTGCAGAGGGCCAGGTGGGAAGACCTGGCAGAAACGCTGGAGCTGCTGTGGTTGGAAGAAGCCACTGAAAAGCAGCTCAGAAGGAGCCTTTGAGCTGGTGTGAGACTGATGTGGATCCTTGGGGCAGGGAGGCACCCCATGTACTCACCACAGACGGCAGCCTCCCCACCCCCCCACAGATCCTCGGTGCACCTGCCAGCTGAGAGTGTTAAGTGTGCTGAGTGTGAGCATGGCGACAGAGCTCTGGTGGGTGGGCTGTCTGGTCGACGCCCTGCTTGTGCACCAACCGTTGTGCCCTGCTCCTTGTGCTCTACTCAAAAGTAAACCCCCCTCAATGTTGTTGTTCATGATAAGAGAATGGGGCTTACGCCCAGGGAAGTGCTAGGATTGCAGCCTTAGAGCCCAGTTCTATGCATGTCTCCTCAGAAGTCAGTCCCATGATAGTGAATGGGGCTTACACCCAGGAAAGTGCTAGGATTGCAGCCTTAGAGCCCAATTCTATGCATGTGTACTCAGAAGTCATTCTCATTGAGTTCAGCGAAGTTTACTCCCAGGAAAGTGTGCAAAGCACTGCAGCAGTAGCAATGAAAATAATTTTATGGTTGGGGTCCCCACAACATGAGGAACTTATAAAAGGGTCAGGCATTAGGAAGATTGAGAACCACTGGGTTAGGGACTGGAGCACCATCCAAAAGTGAAAACCACTGAAAGGTGAAACCGAGTCTTTTTCAGCTTGCAAATATAAAGCAAATACAAATATAAATATCACTTGCAGAAGCCTAAATAACACAAATGTATTAACACATAGCCAAATATATATTGGCATCCATCAGTCTTGAAAGACTATGGTATCATGCTTGATGCTGTATGCGAAGCACGAAGGCCTGGGTAGATTAATACGGAGGATAGGCTGTTACCCAAGCAGCAAATCCCCCCTCTCCACACCACTGAAATAGTCCAATGGAATAGCAGAGCCAATACAATTGGTTCCAGCTGCATCACAGAGCTGGGCTAAGGACAAGAGCTCACCCTGTCTTGTGGAGACCTGGGTCTCAAACCCTGGCCTTCTGGTTAACAGGCACAGTGTCTTAAACACTTGCACCACCCACAGCCCATTGCATAAATACATAACATAGCCAAAATGCATAGCCAAAATGCATAACAAAATACAGTAAAATGAACAAAGGCATGTGTGGAAAATGAATTTGAATGATGGTTATTAACAGTGAGATCACCTTGATACATGCAAATGAACATCAGGGAAGACAATTTTAGCCTTTAGTCCAGTAGAATGAATGTTGAATGAATGCGTTCAGGGTATAATTTAAAGGTGTTGAATAGCAGAACCATCAGAAAACGAACTGTCAGTAAGTGGGAGATGTTATGTGTCTTATGTTATGAGCTGCGTTGGGTCTGTAAGGAGTAGGCAGAATAGAAATGTTGTAATAAATAACAAAAAATAACACCTTTCAATTATACCCAGGACTCATTTATTCAATACATGCTTCACTCTTTCCACCTCTCTCTGCCAGTTTAAAGTCTGTAGTTGTGCCCACACATAGAGTGGAAACAGAGCAAACATGACAGGAGTACATTTATGCTACTGCTTGTCACAATTTAAATGCCATTTTAAATCCTGAATATCACTGCATTTCTGAAGCTATCACAATAAGCAATCATTAGTGCAGTGAGGCTCCCTGCCAAACGTAGCACTTTGCACCCCTTCTAGCTATGCCACTCACTGGCCATTATCACTCTCTTTCTCATTCACTTGAAAGGTTTCTCATGCAAACACTCCAGGAACAAAATTCTCAGCTAGGACATGTTAAAAAATAAAGTGTGCTCAGGTTTAGGAAGTCATGTGGCAAGCCGAGAACAAAGAGGAAAGCTGGACGGAAGATGATAAACAAAAAGGCACAAAAGGAGAGAGTTCAAAACGTCAATAATAATAGGCTTCCCATGTTTTCAATAATCTATCTTGTCTCCCAGCTTCCTGAAGGACAGATTTGAAATAAGAATGTAAGGATGTAACTGTGGCTCCAATCTTCTTCTACAATCCCGCAGGGTCCACTGCTTGAGATCCTTTTCAGAAATTTGTGCAGCACTTCCAGCAAATAGTACCAATTGCTCCAGTCTAGGAAGTTTATGCAGGAATTCAAATTTGAACACACAGATGCATATGTCAGGGCAGACTTTAGTCACTTTTTGTATCAGAGACAGTCTATATTCTGGGATTGGTACTTTCATGTTGGTCTCTTTTTTGACATTTTTTCTAATAATAAACCTACAGTGGTGTGTGTTGCGTCACATGATGTTTGATAGCAGTGCAATCCTAAGCATGTCTTTTCAGAAGTAGTCCCATTGTGTTCAATAGTACTTAGGATTGCAGCCTAGATTTCAGTTTTTGTGATCATGGGATCTTAAAAGGGCTTCAGTTTTCTTTTCAGCTGTAGACTTCTTCATCTCATTTATTTTTGAGCTACAATTTTCCCTGTTCTATTTCTTGTCTCCAGAGCAATAAGAAGTTAGCCTGTACAATGCTTGGCTTCACCCTTTCCCAAAAATGGGGTAGGAAAGGTTTATTTGGGGGCTGTAGCTGTGTCTCAATTCATTAAGAAAAATCCAGGTTGAGATTTAAAGTGTAGAGTACATCAGCAAATATAGTATTTTATCTGGATGAATCATCACTCATTACTAGGATATGGACCACTCATCCAGAAAAAGTCCACTGTGCGGACTTATTTTTTCAATCTAAATGGCTCCAGAGAATGAACTCCTTGCCATTACAGCTAAAAACTGAGGAAACTAAAAAGCTAAAAACTGAAAGAGTGGACAGAGTGGATGAGGATATGCAGAGAAGAAGACACTGGTGGGCTAAATTATCTCTAGGTATCTCCAGGACTGAAAATCAGTGCCGATGATACTTGTTATCAGTGAATCTATCTATCTATCTATCTATCTATCTATCTATCTATCTATCTATCTATCTATCTATCACTTTTCGTATTACCATATTATCTATATACTGTATATCGTATTTATATACCACTTTTCAACTTAAAAGTTCACAACGTGGTTTACAAAGAAAATGAAAAACGCTAATTAATAGCTAATGGGTTCCTGTCCCAAGAGGACTCTATCTATCTCTCTACAGTATTTATATACCGCTTTTCAACTGAAAAGTTCACAAAGCGGTTTACAAGAAAATGAAAAAATTAATAGCTAATTAATAGCTAATGGATCACAATCTCAAATGCAAAAAAGAACACCAGCAGAAGTCACTTGAACAGACATTGCTGGGGTGTGAAGGCCCAGTTACTCTCCTCCTGCTATATAAAGGAGGCACGCACTTGAAAGAGTGCCTCTTGCCCAGTTAGCAGAGGTCTAAATATCTTTATTTAAAGGATCAATCCAAACCAATTTAGGCCATCAGAACTCACCTGTCTCCCTGTACCCATAGTACTGTGAGGAGGTCGGTGCATGTCTATACACTGGCCTAATCCCCCTATGAGTGCCACAGAAGTGCTGTATGTTACTTTTGCAACACCACCAGCCCATCACAAGATTCGTGCTGGGACTTGTGCCAGCCTAACTGGGGATTAGGATTGCCACTTGCATCTCATAAACCTAGGTGGGTCCTAACAAAGCATCATTTAAAAAACTGAGTCCCAGCACTAAAAAGTTTGGGAACCACTATAAGTCTTTAAAGCAAAACTTTCTATGGTTGTCTATGGGTGTGTACAAAACAGTGTCTTGTGTAACTGGTATGATTTTATGCATGCATGATTATGGAAACATTTCTAAAATATTTCTTCCTGGGCAAAACTCTTTCTAGTTTGCTCCAACCAAGCTGCAGGCTCTTTGTGCCCGGAAGAAATGGTTCTGCTCATAGATATAATTATATAGGCAGCTTCACAATGCTCATATTATCCATTGCTAATGTTAGAAAGTTCTTATTCTGTGGGTAAGACATGCTAGTACAGCGTCCCTGCCTGTAAATAGGATGAAATGAAAACACTAAGCAGAAGGAAAAGAGATGAACTTGAAGTGCTTTTTCCTTTTAAACTTGCAGACCACAAACACCGATAGATCAGAAGTCTAGACAGGATGAAGACATGGAAGCACACTTTCAATTTCTTCTGGATGAACCTTTCTCCCAAAGTGGTTTCAGAATCCGAAAATTCAGAACAAAAATATCCTTCTGTCTTACTAATGCAGTTTCATCCTGTGCATGCTTACTCAGAAGTAAGATTTAGCAGCATTTACTTCAAAGAAGATGGGCAGAAGAATACAGTGTTTGAACAATAGGGCAATAATAGACCTAAAAACAGACCTAATAATAGACCTAATAACAATAATAAGTCTGTTGCCCTAACACTAGACGTCTAATCAATAGAGATTAGATTTGATACTATGCCAGTTAAACCCCAAGAGGGTATTGTAGGGGCTACCTTGGCTATCTTATCACAGACCCTTCAATGTCACACACTGCCAGACAATATAATGGCAGCAGCTCCAAGGGATCCACAGGCAATGGTAAGTCAGTAGAGGGGGGAAATGGAACATTTTGGGGTATGTCATCTGGGAGAAGCAGATCTGTTAGTAGTTGAACATGCCAGATTATATCTATTTGCCCTCATTGGATATATGCCCCAAAACAACTGGCATGTCCATAAAGAACCATAGGCAATAGGTCCCCCCTCCATTTGTTAACTCATCACAGTCATATTATGATTATGATCAGGGGTCTTTTTGAGGGGATACTCACCAGTACTGAGTACCAGCACCTCTGTGTAAGTACCGGCACCTCTGTGACCCCCAAGTATACACGCCTATGATTGCAAATAACATTTTCATGGTGAGTACCCCCAACCTTTATTTCTAGAACAAAGCACTGATTAGGATTATATGATTATGATCCGACTTCCAACAGACTACAAATGTGTCTGTTGGAAGACAAACTGCTGTATGCTGAAGCTGTTACTGGCAACATGGCTGTGGTTGGCACTGTGAACCTCACAATGACGGGTAGCTGCCCCGTCTGCCAGCTAACTGCACATAATGTGGTGGTCTATGGTGACTCAGAGTATGGCAAAAGCATTGCACAATGGCAGCAACAAGCACAGATTTGGAAAGCCACAGATGCTGTGACCAAGAGAATGAAAGCAGGGCATGCTATCTATGGCAAGAGGCCAAACTAACCTAACTACTAGGTACTAACTTTACTACTACTACTACTACTACTACTACTACTACTACTACTACTACTACTAGCTAACTAACTGACTGACTGACTGACTGAATAACTGACTAACCTAGAGACATTTCAGAACAGACTTACTTTACATTCTACCAATTTGTATTTTTCTTTTTTACCACTTACCCAAAGAATAAGCTGATGAGACACTGGTTTCAAAAACACTACATAGTTATGATTATAGTAGGTGTGTGAATTCTAGCTCTTTTATCTTAACTGGGTAAGCTGGACACCTTCACACATACACTCTCTTCTCTTTTCGCTCATGTGGTAAGAGCTCCCTCTCCTGTGTCGGTCTGCCTTCAGCTCCTGGCCCTGACCACTGTGCCGCAGCGGGTCCCCAAATCTTTCGGGATGTGACACAGACATCTGCTTCCTGTGGTGGCCGTTCATGTTCTTTGCCATATGACAACCAAATAAGCAGCCCAGAAGCAGAAGTCCAGTTGCATTTGGTCCTATCTTAGGCATGAACAGTGCAGCAAACCAACATGATGGTTTTTATCCTTGGCAGCGCAAGGACAGCACATGGGAGGCAGAGACACATTGGTTCAGCAGAGGAGAAAGCTTCCAAATGCCAAGCAGTTCCCCTTCTGCTTGTCTGCTTAAGTACAACTTTGGCAACAAATGTATTCACACAAGACAACAGACACACTGTTGATATTATTCCACCACCAGTATATTGAAGTCTGGTGGGGAATAGTTTGGAGTCAATCTCAAGGAGTAATCTTTGCCAGTTGCTGAAATCAATGGTTTATCTTGTGTGTCACTAATTTTGGAAGTAGACTTATTGCGGACATGCCACATAATTCAATGAGGCTGTCCATTTTCTTTTTAGAAGCCTGGACAATAAATATTTTGATCTTTCAATTGAAATATTTCTCATATTTTTAGCCAAATTGTAAATCTTCGTTGCAGTATGCGGAGCAGTAAGTACTGCTGGTGCCACAATGTGTCAAGTAAGCATCCCTTCCCACTTGCCATCGCAGACTTTCTGGGCAACATGCTTGTGTGTTGTCGCTGATGCCTGGAATGGCTCCAAATTAATAGCAGGAGTTGCTTATATGATGCTTTGCAGAACTTGCGCTACTTATCACCACCCCCACAGCTACTGGTAACATGCAATAAAGTTGTCATATGCAGCGTCAATGACTGATTGCCAATAGACAACACCAATCGAGACAGATCAGAAACTGACCTTGCCTTATGGGCTGTGGATGGTGCAATTGGTTAAGACTGTGCCTGTTAACCAGCAGGCCAGGGTTCGAGACCCGGGTCCCCACAAGACAGGGTGAGCTCCTGTCCTTAGCCCAGCTCTGCGATGCGGCTGGAACCAATCGTATTGGCTCTGCTGTTCCATAGGACTATTTCAGTGGCCTGGAGAGGGGGGATTTGCTGCTTGGGTAACAGCCTTTCCTCCATATCAATCTACCCAGGCCTTTGTGCTTCACATCCAGCATCGAGCATGATACCATAGTCTTTCAAGACTGATGGATGCCAATGCTCTCCTTATAGAAGCAAAAGCTTTTCTGAACATTAGGCAAAAGTCTTTCCCAGTCCCACTTGAAGATATCTGGGGTTTAATGTGGGGCCTGCTGTATACAAAGCATGTAGCCTCTCATTAGAAAAAATGGGCACATCCTAACATGTGCTCAAAAAAAAATCCCAATAGCTCAAAACCACATAATACCCTTACTGGTATGGCAGAGTAATGGCTATATGCTGAATTTCAGATAATTTAAAATATGAATAGTTTGCAGAATGAGGACTCTGTAAAGTGGCATATAACCATGGGCTCATATGGGGTGGGGGAAATTCCAGAACACAGAAGACCCATTGGAGGTGAGGGGTGTAACTCTGCTCTCCATCTCATCACCTATTTGTCTTTGTGGCTGAGAGGGGATCTGAACTGGGATATTTAAGGTTTCAGTCCAACTCTTTAACCACTGTAACATCCTGGATAATTTAGTGCTGGCTGTTTTCTGCTTCCCGTTGCTTATGTTTTGTTTGACTTTGTCCTATTGCTATGGTGTTTTATTTGATTGTTAAATTGTTTTTATTGAAATGGTAGGCTGCCTTGGAGACTCCTTTATTGAAGTAGAAACTTCAGTTTAGAAACTTCCTATAAACTTAAAATACAATGGTACCTCGCTTAACAAGTGATCCACATAACAAGCAAAAAATTTTCTAGGATTCTGCCTCACATAACAAGCTTCACTTAACAAGCACCCTAGTTGGCAGTTGGCAGTTTAAAAAGCATCAGGGCTGCCTAGTGTGCCTGCCCATAACTAAAGCAACACTTCTGCGCTGCTCCTCCTGTAACTGGGCATCTGCTGTGCAGAGGGAGAGAACAGCAGTGGAGAAGAGGGAAGCAGCTCAGGGCTAGCCTGAACGGAGAGAGAGGCTCAGGATGAAGAGGAGAAAGTGGGAAGACACTTTGAAAGTGTCTTGAATTGCAGAAGAAAGTGTCTTTGATTGCAGCCTCCTAACCATGTCTACCCAGAAGTAAGCCCCACTGTGTTAAATTGGTCTTACTCCCAGGAAAGTGTGTTTAGGATTGCAGCCTAAGTAGACTTCATAGGATCATGCACATTGAATGCATGTTTTGAATTCAATCCCAGTGTTTTGTCATCATTTTTATATGCGGTTGATATTTTTATATGAATATGTTTGGGGTTGTGGAACCAATCGTCTGAGTTTCCATTATTTCCGATGGGAAAATCTGCTTCACATAAAGAGAATTTCACATAACAAGCATGCTTCTGGAACAAATTAAGCTTGTTATGTGAGGCACCACTGTATATACTAATAAACATGCTCTGTGTAGGGCTACCCATAAAGTGTATTTGGAAACTGCAGTTGATACAGAAATGCTTCAATCAGATTGCTGATCAAAATCACAACAAAGAAGCACCTTATTCCCATGATGCAGGAATTGCAGTGACTTTTCATGTGTTTCTAGGTCCAGTTCAGGGTGCTCTTAGCTATCTTTAAATCTCTATAAATTTCAGGCCTTTCATACTTTAAAGACCGTTTTCTATCATATGGATCAACCCTTTTCTTAAGATCTTTGGGGAAGTACGTGTGGTGTTCACCAGTGAGATCTTGAGCTGCTTTGAGTCCCCTGGGAAAAAGGCGAGATAAGTAAAATATTATATTATATTATTATCTGAATGGCATATGTGTGGGACGGACCCTTCTTGGTGATGGCCACTTGCTTATAAATCCCTGCTTTGGGGAAAGTGGGGAGCCTCCTGCCTGTCTGGCTTTTAAAAGAATACCCACTCCTTCTATCAAGCTTTAGATTTCTACTGTTGGAGCATTTAATTTTCTTTATCTGCTTTTAATTACTATTTTAAATATGATTTTTCTGTAACTTTTTAGAATTTGGATTGCCTTGTTAAAGCAGGATAAACAAATTATATTTCTTTAAGTGCATGCTAGGCAGTTATTAACAAGTCTGTAGCTGCACAGCACATTCCTTAAAACAACACATAGGGTGGCCCTAAGGTAAAGAAAAGTTGGAATTGCTTAAACACACACACACTTTCTTTCAGTGGTGTAGCTAGAGGGGGTACAAAGCACTAGGTTTTGCAGGGCTTCTTACAAAGGGCCCTTCCTCCTTCCCTTCAAAGCCGTTCTAGGCAAGGGGAGCAAAGTTGAGGTATATGCAAAACTTACGTCCCCCTACCTATGCCACTGCTTTCTGCATGTCACTATGGCCGTCTTGTGCATGCAGAAAAAAATATGGCCTATATGGATCAGAGATCAAACAGGATAATCCAGCATTTCAGGAACTGCCCAACTACATGGGAAATGTCTGAAATGCTGACTTCTCTCTCTCTCTCTTATTCCATCCATATGGAATGGTAACGGCTTTGAGAGAGTTAACAGCTGGATTAGGAGAGGAAAGGGTGGAGAAGGAAAGGGGGTCAGGGAAGGGGGGAACAGGGGCCCTATTGCAATCATCAGATCAAATCGCAGGGTGGAGGAGGAATTTCCAGATCCTCTGACCTTAAAAGTTGGGGAGTATAAGGAAGAGGAAGCACATTTGCACAGACCTTCTGTCATAGCTTCCTTAGGGAGGGGTGCCTGTATGCATGCACAGAGACTCCAGCCAAATAAAAGCATATACGTGAAGATTCAAATAGATGCGCATGCAAGAAATGGCAAATAATGGGGATCTTTTTTATTAACAGTTCTTACATTCTTCACGCACTGAAAATTCAGAAGTATCCTTGATGTGGAATAATTCAAATTACTTCCAAGACAATAACAATAACACATTAGTGCAAGGGCACTGAGCACATGCAAGGTGCATGATTGCTCCCTTCGTAAATTTTCCTACAAACGAGCTGCTACTAGATGTTACAAAGATGTTATTTTTTAAAAAAACAAGTGTTTTTAATTGAGAAATTTAACTTTGCATGAGCTTGATTGAAACTAAATGAAAACATTTATCAGAACTGGGTGATTTTGTCATGGCCCAAACCCTGATAATTTGTCTCCCCACATCGTTCAGGCTTCTGTGGGGCATTATCATGCCCCCAGTCTCCTCTGGCTCGCCCCTTCTCTCTTTCGGTCACATAGCCTCTCCCAGGGACAGAGAGCTGAGTCACATCATCTTCTTCTACGTCAGGCATCTTCTTCACACACTCTCAGGTAAGTATCAAACACGATTACCTTTACTTCGGGAGGAGGCGCATAAGCATAACAGTTTCTTAAGCTTTCATCTCTCATTACAGGTTCAACACTTCCAACAGAACGGAGCACACAGGCTCTTTAACAGGTAAGTACACAGAACTGGAATGAAGTCCTTTCAAGTACAAAACAGAAAGTCCAGCCTTTCTAACTCTTCGTCTTTCTCTTTCAGGCATCTCCATCTCCAGCATCCTTCTTCTTCCACAGCAACTCCTCCAACTGTCCTGTTTCCCGCGCCTCCAGTCCTCATCACTTAAATTTCCCGCCTGGTCCGCCCTCTCCCAGGTTCCCTCCATGCTGCGGGGGAGGAACCTCACCCCCCCCTCTTGCATACCAGCGAGGGGAAGGACCGACAGTGATCCCCCCTCCTCCGTCCAAAGTTCCCCCTTCCCCTTTTCCGCAGCTCCACCAAGTCTTTTACCGACCAGACTTCCACAGCATCTGGGAAAAAGTCCATGTCCAGGGGAGGGTACCTCGGGCGATGATACATGTATAAGCTCTCCCCCATGTGGACCCCCATGGGCTCCATGTTGTACCTCTCGTAGTCCTCCCAGGGGATCTCACCACAGGCATCAACTGCTTGCAAGGAACAGAGGGAAAAGTTCATTATTTTATTTTTTTATCATTGTATTATATAGCTTAATTGATGTGAGCTGCCTCAAGGGGTTTCTTTGGGAGCTAAAAGGTGGAATAAAAGTATCCAAAATAAACAAACACAAATTATAAGCAGCAACTAAGTCAGATGGAAGGTCCTGTAAAAGATTTGTTCTCTAATCAAGGGGCTGCATTGTAGCTGCATCAACACTATGAAGATGGTTAGGATTGGTGTCGGGAGCGACAGAGGAAGACCCCTGAAGAAGAAGCGGAGGAGGACAATATGTTTATGAAGCCGTCGGACAGCGACGATGAGCCCCCTTGCTTTTGCGTTCGCACCCACACTTCTGGGTTGAGATTGTCTACCTTGAGGCCAGGGAGAAGGGAGCCGGCCCGGGGAGCCCCACCACAGGTGGCCGTCAGACCCCTGAACCAGCAGGGAAAACCCATGACCTGCTGGGAGAGAAAAATAGCAGCAGGGATGCCGTGGCCTCCAGGGGCCAAGGATGAGATGGGAAGGCGGCCTGGGTACCCCCGATATTACAGGGGACCTGCATGGTGGCAAGATGTACCTCCCCCGCCACGGCCTGAAGGGTGGAACCCTTCTAGGGGGCAGGGTGTTTGGGGGATATTAAAGGACCGGGAAAAGGCGGGAAAGGGGGCTGCTGGGCGGGAGAAGCTCGGAGGACGGGGAAGCTGTCCAGGCGCAGCAGAGAAAAGGGCTAGCCTAAGGTCTAGGTGGTTGTCTAGTCTTACTAGGCTGTTATACCTTGTTCCTGGTTATACCATACCTGTGTAGTGGCTGTTGAGCTGCCAAGCCCGGAGTGTCGTCCCTCGGCTGCGTCCGTGCCTAGGGAGAAAGAGAGAGCAGACAGTAAGAGAGACGAGAGGGTAGAAGGAGAAGAGAGAGGAGAAAGCAGGACACTTACCTGACTGGGGGACGTCCGGGAGAGTTCTGGGGTTCCTATGTTTTGTAACCTGTTGGAAAGAAGAAGTTAGAACCTCTGTGTATGTAAAACATGGATGTGAGTAAAGATTTCGTTTTGGACATTCCCTTGTCGTCACCGTGGCCTTATTTACCAGGGGCCATCCCTCTAGAATCCCCTCATCGGCAAGATTCCTCCCCATCCACTCATATCACCGACCCTCACAATTGGGTTCATGCTTTATGAATGATGCTCAAGTATATTATCTTGTAAGATATTATCAAAGGCAACTCAGTGTTGTGCAGTAGCTCCCCAAACCTTCCCTATCCACATCGCTGTGATGTAGACTTGGGGCTTGGATGGTGTGTTGACCAGGTAGATGATGTTGTTTGATCTTGACATTCATAATGAGGAAAGAAGAGGCAATCTTTTGAAGGGAATATGAATTTTAAAAGTTCAGATGTAAAATAGTCCAGATTATAAAACACCAATTGTTCTTTAAAGAATGCTTTAACATTAAATATGCATTTTAAACATCAACATAGATAAAGACAGGAGCCAAGTTAGTCTCTAAGAGGTGCAATTTTGGTTGGTCTATCAAGAGATCTCACTGGAAGAATATTCTTAAGTTTATAAAGTGTGTGGGTCCAAAAAAGAGAACAAGGACCCCCCACAAAAAATGTAGGACACAATCAAATAAACCTAGAAACACTAAAACACCCAAAACCTTAAAGAAAACCCCTAAAAACACTCCCTCCTAAAACCTAAAAACACTCCCTTTATATTGCTTTCATGTGGTTAATTTAAATGGTTTATTACTTATTAAATTTAAAGTTGTTGCATATAATTAATTTTGTAAAATTTATTAATTACAAGAAGGATATATGCTGCCTGATCACAAGGAAAAGGAGGACAATGAAGGTTTATTTTACAGAAGACAAGGCTAAAAAAAGAGGGCATGTCCTGGAAAAAGAGACTGTATGTTTACCCTGACATACATACACCAGTTGTAGACAGAGGCATAGGTAGAGCATATAGAGCAAAACATTAAATTTTGCAGTGAACATCACTGCAGCATGCAAGTATCGCATCTGTTTTGCACCCAGTGCCTGGAATGATTCCATAGGGGTCGGGAAGGGTCTGCTTGCACATTGCTAGTGCTTTGCACCCCCTCTAGCTCTTTGCACCCCCTCTTTGTATCCCTCTTTGCACCCCCTCTAGCTTCCCCACTCCCTGACGCAAACACTACCAGCACTACCAAAAATACCCTAATTCTGTTTAATGGACAGTAAAATCTCATTAATAAAGCAGATTACAATGTATCAGATTTTTTGGATCCCAATTTCACTGCTTCCGTGGAACATTTCAACTCCATCAGTGCCGGTTTCCTCGCACCAACCCTCACCCCCTTAATCAGAATTATTTCTTTAGCTTTTCTCCGATGTACGCTTTGATAGGCAAGGAGTAGGATGCCTGTCTGGCACAACAGCTGCACTGTAGCCATTAAATGTCTGCCTGCCAGTCAGCCTACTTCCTGAGAGGTATTTCAGATGCTGGAAAGAATGCATTGTACTGATATATTAGTTCTTAAGTGTGTTGCTCTACTCAGGTCCCTTCAATGGCGCCAATGTTCACGATAATTAATATGCATTAGCAAATAAGCATGTACCTTTTCTTAAAGAAAGTATACATTACATTGGTACAAGCAGAGCCCTCAAGGTTATTTGCCCCAAGACATATACTGTCATTGTTAAGAGGATTGCAAACGAATATGGTATTCTTGTTTGAATGCAAAAACTGGGCTTGAATGTGGGTGTGGATAATACCTGTAATGAGCAACAACCTTGGGCCAAATAGCCCCCAGCTCTCCTGGACCAGGTGCAAGTATTTCCTGAGCTGTGGCTGGAAAAAATTATAATGAGGAAATAAGCAGCGACCGGGAGTCCTGCCGTTCAAGTGACAAATGCTTCGGGTCAAACTACACGTTGTGCGGAATTTGCAACAACGTTTTTTTTGTTTCCTTGTCTTATAGTGGCGAGAGGGAAGGCTGCAAAATAGGGACAGAATTGCAGGGAAGGAGGCATTAAGGTTTCACTCTGCTATGATTCTGCTTTTTTTTGTGATATACAGTGGTGCCTCACAGAAAGAGCTTAATTCGTTCCAGAGGCATGCTCTTTAAGTGAAATGCTCTTTAAGTGAAGCGGATTTTCCCATAGGAAATGATGGAAACTCAGACGATTGGTTCCACAACACCCAAAATATTCATAAAAAATATTAACTGGATGTAAAAATGATGACAAAAAACCCTGGAATTGAATTCAAAACATGCATTCAGTGTGCATGATCTTACAAAATCTACTTAGGCTGCAATCCTAAAGACACTTTCCTGGGAGTAAGCCCCATTGAACACAATGGGACTTACTTCTGAGTAGACATGGTTAGGTGGCTACAATCAAAGACACTTTCCTGGGAGGCCTACCTGGGCTGCTGCTGGAGGTTCAAGGTGGCTGGTGGGGGCACTTGGGAGCAGTTAGGGGCAGCTGTCTCTGGTGCCCCAGGCAACTGCCCCATGTTGGGGGCAGTTAGATGCAGCAGCACTGGCTGGCAGCCCTTTTAAAGAGCCTCCGTGCGGAGCGTCAGGGCTGCATAGCATGCGTGTCCATAGCGTGCTTGCTTGTTAAGTGAAGCGGAACTTGTGTGAAGCAATATTTCTTGGAAACCTTTGCTTGTTATGTGAAACACTTCTTAAGCGAGGTGCTTGTTAAGCGAGGTACAACTGTACATGCAACGTTCTCACACTATTTAAAGCAAAAATACACCGTTTCGATTATACATTCTGCATTATGTCTCCTTTACCCTTAATTAGGGTTGCCATAATTCTCTTCCACAAAACCAGGACAGGATCTCCTGTCAAACTTGCCAGCATGTGAACGCAATTCCTGAAAACCAGGACTGTCCCTGGTTTCCAGGACATATGGCAACCCTACCCTTAATGTTATTGCCTAGCCTTGCTCTGGGATTGTGGCCTTCTACAAACATTTTAGATACACCCATTTTAACAACATACGTTAAAGAGTATGGCTTAATAAGAAGCTGATGGAACATACAAAGATCCAGGTCTATAGAGCCTGTATCCTGAGATACTTGTACTGCAGTGCGTCTTGGCCCCTTCATGTGCGGCAGAAGAGAAAGCTGAACACATTTCATATGTGCTGTCTCCGACGTACTCTTAGCATCACTTGGCATGACAAAGTTTCAAATGGTGCCGTCTTAGAACATGCTGGTATCCCTAGCATGTACACACTTCTGAAACAGCGACGTCTACGCTGGCTTGGACATGTCGTGAGAATGGCCGATGGTCGGATTCCAAAAGACCTCCTGTATGGAGAATTAGCAGAGGGAAAGCGCCCAAGAAGGAGACCACAGCTGCGATACAAGGACATCTGCAAGAGGGATCTAAAGGCCTTGGGACATCAACAACTGGGAAACCCTGACCTCTGATCGTTCAGCATGGAGGCAAAAGACGCAGCATGGCCTTCTTCAGTTCGAAGAGACACTCATTCAGCAGGCTGAGACAAAGAGGCAGTCCTGGAAACAGCGAAATCTGGGGGCTGGGCAGGGGACGGACTGTATCTGCCCTCAGTGTGGAAGGGATTGCCACTCTCGAATTGGCCTGTTTAGTCATAAAAGACGCTGTTTTAGGACCTCTACTTCTGAGCATGATACCATAGTCTTTCGAGACTGAAGGATGCCAGTGATTTCCTTAAAATATTGTGAGCTCTTGGTATCCATAGATGCTCCTCTGCCTATGTTTTTGGGACAATGAATGATGAGCATCTGGATGTTTTGGCAGCCATCTCTGAGTTATTTCCTACAAGATCTGCAATGTCCCAGACAGGTAGCAGTAAGGTAATAGCTGGAACATCTCAGGACCAGGGAGATGTTAGTGAATGTTCAGACATAACTAGCAATGTGGGAAAGAAAGGCTCACTCTGAGATCCAGATGTGCTTTAAACAACCACAGCTTACCTTGATTCGACAGGGTAGGTTAAAACCATCACAGAAGTGGGACTCAGTACAGAAGCAGCTGGTTTATATATCTATGAATGTAACTACATATTATCGTTATATACAAAATGGCATGAGATTTCATGCATGTGATTTCACTTGCAGAAATCACATCAACATCTATGTACAACATTACTTTTTCATCTTATCTCTAGAGCAGGGGTCTCCAAACCCTGGCCCAGTGGTCAGATGCAGCCCTCTGCAAGCCTCAATGTGACCCACGGCAAGACCCGTCTATCTGGCCTTGGGCAAGCCTTGTAATCTGCTCCAATACATTATCTGTAAAATTGTGTAAATGTATTCAAATTTGAAAGGTAAATTAATTTTCCAGCCCTTGACACAGTGTTGGAGAGATGATGTGGCCCTTCTGCCAAAAACCTTAGAGGCCCCTGCTCTAGAGCCACTGGTCATCTGATGCCCTTAGGCTTTCTGAGGGTCAGGGAAGCCTCCCCAGCCTCCAGAAAATGCTCCAGGTATTTCTTGAATGTGCTCCTGAACATGTAAATAAGATGCTTGTTGGGTGGAGGAATAGGAGTCCATTTGAGTGTGTGTTTTAATTTTGTGGTGCATGTTGGTGCTTGATGAAATCCTGGAATCCCATTCATTCATTGTTATTATTTATTTGATTTATATCCCACCTTTCTTCCCTAACGAAAGGAAACTCAAGGTGGCTAACAGCAATTCATTCATTCAGTCAGTCAGTCCAGTTCTGCCTCTAATCAATTAATTCAAAATTTATTTATTTTTCTGGCCCTCAATACTGTGCCAGATATTTGACGCGGCCCTCTGGATGAAAAGTTTGGAGACCTCTGATCTAGAGATAAGAGATTTTCTTTCTATAATTATTTTGTTGCTTCAGTTTGTGCCATTTAGCTGGTTCATTTCTTCAGTATGTATGCCATGTATTCCAAGGTGGGGCAAAGAGAGATAGTGAGCTATGCAAAGCAGCTCCACAGGTCACAGAACCACCCACATATCTGACATGAATATGACCTGAAAAAGTATAATTGTACAATAATTATCTTTCCAGAGGTCGTAAAAGCTTAATATATTATTAATGTTAAAAGTTTTGTTCTGAAAACCTACATGGTTTTAAAATTCTAGAACAAGTCTCGGTAATTTTCCAACATACTCAGATTCTGTTCTCGTTGCCTACAACCTCTGGAGCAAAAAGACATTTTTTAGCTTCTCTGAAAACCGACATGCACATCTAAATGGGGACGATATTGACTAGCCAACTAGCCAACAGTGTAGCAGCACATTAAGACCTGAATCCTATCCACTCTTTCCTGGGAAGAAGTTCCATTGACTATAATAGGATTGACATGCATAGGATTGGGCCCTAACTTCCCACTCTTCACTGCAGTATTCATAATTCAAATAAGTGGCACAAAAGGACAATCTTGATTTTCATAGCTAAATAACTCTGCAGCTACTTCTGATGTTGGTAATTTTGGTAACAAAGACATGTTTTGGCTTGATTTCCTGTCATATGTATCTTGCTGTATAATTTTATGACTTCACAGCTCATAGCAAGGAAATGAATGCATTCATTTTTAATCTTCCCTGAAGATGGATTTTCTCAAAGAGGCTAAGATTTGATTCAGATATGGGGAACAGGAAGGGGGTGAAAAGGGGCACAACACATTTTTGAACCTCTACCTTGAAGAATCCGTGACTGATCAACACTCTGACCCAACTCCTGGACCTGGAAGCATGAAATTTGAGACTGTATTCCTTCTGTGACATGAGCACCCAACTAAACTAATTTTTAGAAATTTAACTCCTAATTTAAACACGTGATGCCACGTGTTTTCATTTACTTAACATGAACATTGAACATTGACTGACCAATACCCAGTCTCAACCCTTGCACCTACAAGCATGAAATTTGGAGAGCATAATCCTTCTGTGATGTAGGCACCCACTAAGAACTGATTTGGTGTCCAGTAGTGCCTGATGGTGCCTCTGTCTGGTGCTGCTCACTGGTGCGCAGCACTTGCTGGTACCCAGTGCCTAGTGCATGGTAAAGATTCCCAGTGGTGCCTAGTGCTGTCTGCTATACACTGCCTGCTGTTTGTGCCTGCTGCCCGGTAGGGATGTGCAGTGCCTAGTGCTCAGGAGATGTGCCCATTTGTGCCCAGCATCTGGTGCCCCATGCCTGGTGTCCAGCGATGCCCACTGACTGTTGGGGATGCCCAGTAGTGACCGATGCCCACTGTCCAGTGCTGCCTGGTGCCCAGTGGTGCCCATAGGGATGCCTGGTGCCCACCAGTGCCTGCTGATGCCCAGTGGTGCCTGCTGCCAGATAGTCCTGTTAGTGCCTGATGTCTAGTGGTGTCCGGTAGTGCCCCCTTCCTGCTTCATGGTAGAGCCTGGTGCCACCCAATGGTGCCTGGTAGGGATGCTTGATAAGGGTGCCTGATAAGGGTGCCTGCTGCTGCCCACCATTGCCCCCTGGTGCCTGTTGTTGCCCAGTGATGCCAATGCCTGCCTGTGCCCACTATCTGGTTCCACTGCCTGGTGCCCCCCGCTGCCCAGCCATGCCCACGGCTCACAAATATTCTTGAAATTTTACTCCTGCAACAGCAGGTTCATTCCACTCATACAATAATAATTGCCTTTCTCATCCATGTTTATCTATTTTGGCTACAACTGTAAACAAGAGACAATGCATGTGCATCATACCAAGTAATATAGTTCTTTAACTAAACAAAAACATACAAGTGTTTTTAGTTTTAATTTTTTCATGTCCTACATTTTTCTTGAATGTTCTACATTTGTGTGTGCCTTGTCCTCATTTGTGGTTATGAAATCTGGTCACCCTAGACACACTGCACAGCAAATAATGAGTGCAGGGGTGTTCATGCATAACAATTCTTCAAAATGTCATTTGCAGTGAAAGATCAAACTATTAAGGCACAATCCAGAAGTGCACTTGGGTTACCCTATCTATCACTGTGCTAACCCAACTACAAGATGGGCCACCCTAGTTATTCTGGAAAAGGCTTGGGTAGCCTAAGGCAACAAAGACTGCCCCAAGACAGGTCAACCTGGGCCAGCCTAGGCAGTTCAGGAAAGGTGTGTTGAGGGCATGCTTCGCATTGCCTAGGGTGAGCAGTTACTCTGTATTCAGAACCTCTTTCCAGGGCAGAAATGCCCTCTTCTAGTTCCTCAGAGTTATACCACCTCAGGAGCAAGTATAAGAATGAGCAGACCCATAGGGGTCCATGATAAGGCAGAGTAAGAATGGCAGTGTTGACCAAAGATCTGAGTTCTTGGCCAGCTTAGCTGCAACCTCTGCCTCTCAACTTCAGCGTATGGCACAACTACAGCAGCCCACTAACCTGTGGGTAAAGCAGGCCACTCCAAGAAGACCCTCGTATTCACTGTAGATTGTACTGGCATCTAATGAGGGGCTCCTTATAAGGAAGGCACTTCAGCTGTTCCTTGTTCAGTGTGACCTGAGGGGGTCTCCTCAGGAGCAAGCCCTCCCCAGGTGTCACTTACTTGGTGCAGACTTAGCATGCTCTGGAGCAGTTAGGGCAGCCCAGGCTTCCTGACTCTCTGGATGCAGAATAACTTTTTTTGCTTTGGATTGGGGTAGCCCAGCTACGGTTTGCCCTAACTCTACCCTAGGTCTGGATTGTGCCCTTAGACCAGCATCACAGTGAATGAGCAGCATTTAAAGTACACATCAACCAGCACAGATATAAATAGGAACCTCATAAAAAGAAGCAAGAAGTATAAGACTACCTACTTACTGACATTGGGGATCCCTGAAGGTCATTCTCACATTGATAGGAACAGTGGATAATAAAGGGTTGTAAAACATTTCTTCTTGTAGAAATGAATAAATCATTTATTCATAAATCAGACCTGAATAAATCACAATAGTAAGCCTTGTATGGTTCAGTATCTGGATATTACTTTCCATCTAGTACACTGACTAACCCTCAACCAGGAAGAATTAGGACCCCAATTTGGACACACACACACCTGAGATAAGAGTCAAACAGTGTTTATGTTAACAATCTGAAAACTGACATAGCCTAAGTCCAAAGCCATCCTTTAAATCCCCAAGTCCTCACTCCCTTCCCAAGATCTAGGTGTGCCATCTAGGTAGGTCTGTTTTCTTTGGATCTTTTGATGTTTATCCAATAGTCAGAATTCCGAACTCGTGCTCAGTAACAACACAAAAATTGAGAGTTTTGCAATGAAAGTCCAAGCCAGACATAAGCAGCAAGCAAGTCCTGGAGATATTTTAGAGGAAAAACTGCAACTGGAGCCCCTTAATCTGGTTTTAGCGTCAGCAGATAGGAATGGCTTGTCCACTTTCACTTTTCACCAACATGAATTTATTTGAGGATATTAGTTCCTAAGGGAGATCAGGATCTTCCCTTCCCCAATGTAAAAGGTCAAATCATCAGTTAAATCTCCCAAACAGAATGGGATTCCAGCTGCAATGGTTTGGAGCCCTAACTCACCAGCTCACCAATAGCTCAGTTGTGATAATTGCACAGCTCAGTCACAAGAAGGGTAACACTCAGTTTCTTACCTGATTCCGAGACCTGGACCCATTAACTAGAGAAGCCCTTCATGGCCCGGTGTCCCAAATCTACTACTGAACAACAATGGCTGGGGCAATAGTCCCAAATAATGCAAGAACCATATGAAGTTGAACGTATATTTAGATGCTGAATGTAACTCTACCCTAACATTCTTTTCTAGTAAGGCATTCTCTTACATCCAGATGCAGTATTCATTTCCATGATTAGATATTTGCAGTTTGCATTCTTCTATAGTATTATACAAGCCTGCATTTTTACACATACATTTTGCATTTTTATAGTGGCCCAGAGAAGCCCTTTTCTCTTGCCAAAATTCCTCTTGGGCAAATCTCTGAAGGGCATTCAGGGATGATCAGTGGTGTAGTTGGAAGGGGTGCAAAGCACTAAATTTTGCAGAGAGCCTCACTGCAGAGTGCAAATTGGCCCTTCACCTCTATTCCAGGGGAAGTGTAATCACCCCATTGCACCCCTTCTACCTATGCCACCTGGGATAAGCACAGAAGCCTCCTGCTCCCTACATTTATTGATTGTCTGCATACTGCGATTCAATTGTTTTCATGCACATCTGGGCTTATTGATGTTCATCCACTGTACTGTGTGAACAAGGACTGCCCCCTACAGTCAAAAGGCAGCTCAAACCCATGTGCAAAACTGGGACACCAAAGCCCCATGGAGTTTTGCCTTCCATTTTTCTCAGCTTTGGGGCCTTTTCTAAATTAATCAGTCAACAGTATTTACAGTGGCGTAGCTAGGGGTGCAGGAGGTGCAGCTGCACCTGGCTACAAGCTTTGGGGGGGGGGCCTCCATGCTGAGCTCAACACTAGTGGCTGAAATTGTGAAGTAAGAGCTACATATGAATGTACCATCATGTTATATATCGCTGGAAAGGTAATTTTATGCAGAATGCAATGAAACAAACTGCATTGTAATATCTATATCCTAGCAAACGTTACGCCCAATTAACCAGAAAATGAAAACTCCAATTTTGAAAATGACAAATTTTTACAAAGTATAATTATAAAGCATAATTGTTTAAAAGCCTATATATGATAATAAAAACTTTGTAAGTTGCCTTGGGGATTTGCTTTAGCATGGGAAAGGCAGGGAAGAAATATCCAAAACAAACAGCACACTAGGGGCGCAATCCAGAGTAACTACGGGGAGTCCTTGCTCCAGTATAAGAACAATTTGCTCTGGATTGCAATATGAATTTCCCATAGGTTTTCACTAAGTGGTGCAGTAACTACGGGTACACATAATGTCTCTTACGTGCTCCCGTAGTTACTCTGGACTGTAGGGATAGTGCAATTAACCACATAAAAGCAATATATGAGTTTTTTTAAGCTTTTATTTTGTTACGTCCAGTGATGGGCTTCAAAGAAATTAAGAACCGGTTCTCTGCCCATCTGGCAGCCACTTTTAAATGGCTATTTTTAAACTTTATATGTCCTATCTCTTGTTAACAACCGGTTCTATAGAGTAGGTGCGAACCTGCTGGAGCCCACCACTGGTTACGTCCTACTTTTTCCTTGAGTTTCCTACATTTTGTCCTCTTTTCTGGTTATGACATATGTTTAAGCAGTTTTCATATTTATGGTTCCAATTGTGATTGTACAATGTAAGCTGCTTTTAATGCCCTTCAGTGAGACAGAACAGTTAATTGCTAAATAAAGCAATTAACAGATTAATCACAGCATATAAATTAATACAGTCAAAGCAATTAATTATTTTAATAAATAAAGCAATTTATTGATTTAATAAGATAATGATGTAAAGCAACTAGTCATATTATTATCTTCATTAAAACTCATATAAAACTAATTAGTCATACCAATGTATTAATACATATAAATACAACATATTAATGCATTTAAATAAATTAATTGCTTTAATAAGATAAGCAATTGCTTTAATTTAATAAGAATAATAAACTAATGCAACTGGCTAATGCACGTTTACTCAAACGTAGCTCACATTGGGTTCAGTGGGTTAACTCCTTCTCAGTCAGTTTGTTTGGTGAGCATAGGGTGACCATCAGTGCAATCCTAAGCATGTCTACTCAAAGTCCCATTTTGTTCAATAGTAATTACTCCCAGGAAAGGTGGTTCGGATTGCAGCCCATATGCCAAAATAAAAAAGAGGTCCCCCAAGTATGGGACACCCAAGGAAAAAGTGAGACTACAAAATAAAAGCTAAAAACATATATATTGATGATATTGTTTTATACTGTATTGACTTGAATCTAATGCACCATTGAATATAACGTGCACCCTATACTCAAAATACCGTATTTACTTACATCTAATTAACCATTGAATTGAATGCACACCCTGATTTTGGAGACCAAATTCGGCTTTAAAAAGTGAGTAAATACAGTAATTCATTTTTTAAATTTGCTTTCATGTTTTAACATTATAGCAGTTAAAGCCATTTAAAACCTTAACATATAAGTTATTATATCGAATTTATGAATTCAAAAAAGCCTGCATGCTGCCTGTTCCCAAGGAAAAGGAGGATATTGAAGGGTTTTTTAAGGATTTCTAAAATACAGGACAGATCCTGTGAATAGGATGTTTTTAGCTTTTGTTACCATGTTCTACATTTTTTCTTGCGTATCCTACAGGACCCTTGTCCTCCTTTTTGGTTATGACATAGGGTCGCCCAAGGACAAGGGTCCTGTAGGACACACAAGAAAAAATGTAGAACATGATAATATAAATCTAAAAACACTCATATAAATATAAAAATACTCATAGGCTACAATCCTAAACACACTTTCCTGGGAGTATGACCCATTGAGCACAATGATACTTACTTCTGAGTAGACATGGTTAGGATTGCAGCCGTAATGTGATTAAATTAAACACAATTTTACTTATTACTAATTTAAACAATTCAACTAGAAAAAGGTACCCAAGAAAGAAATTTTGCTTATTACTAAATTACTTTTTTTACTTTTGACTTATTACTAAATTAAAATGGTAAGTAAATTACAATTTTACTTATTACTAAATTAAACAATTCAACCAGAAAAAGGTACACCAAAAAAGGAGGACAATTGAGGATTTTTTGCAGGATACAAGGCTAAAAAAGAGGACATGTCCTGGAAAAGGGGGACATGATTGGCCCTAGCAGGACATCCCTGGTAATACACGTGCAGGTGTGAAAGGGGCAGGGTGAACCCCGTGTGTTGCAGGGGAGCTGAGCCTCCTTCCAGGGGATTCCCAGGGACTCCTTTGCAGGGAGCAGCTGCCCAGCCTCTTCCCAATTTATTAGGGTTGATTAATTCTTGGAGAAAAATTGTGCTGCTTCTCCCCGTCGGGGAATCGAACCCCGGTCTCCCGCGTGACAGGCGGGGATACTCACCACTATACTAACGAGGAGCTGCTTAATAAGCTTTCCAGCTCTCGCTATTTAAATGCCTTCTTCTAACTGACCAATCCGAACAATAATCTATATTTGTAATGCATCATGGGAATTGTAGTCTTCTCGTTGTATGGACTCGCTCCCTGCGATGGCGCGGTGCACCATGGGAATGGTAGTCCGTTTTTCTCGTAGTTTCTTGGGCTCCTTGCCTGCGACGGACTACATCTCCCAGAGGGCCATCCGGCTATAGGGCTGGGTTGCCTGGCCGGCTCCGAATACTACTGAGGGCCCGTCACTTGGGCAGAGGAGACGAGAGCGTAGCCATGGCCGGTGTGGACCCCACCTCTCTCGCCTCCGACGACTGCCGCACCCACCACCTCTACCTCCGCTGCCGCGTCGACTTCGAGCGCCGCTCGCTGACTGGGACGGCCGCACTCACTGTGCGCGCGGAGCGAGACCACCTGCGTTGCCTGGTAACGCTTGCCCCTCCTCACCTGTCAATCACGGGAGTTCTGTGGGGGGAGGAGGGGGGAAGCCTGAGGGCTCTAAGGCTGCCCTCCTGGCCACACCTACTTGGGAGTAAGCCCCATTGAACAGAGTGGGACTTACTTCTGAGGAGACCTGGCTAGGACTGAGGCTGCCCTCCTGGCTACTCTTACCTGGGAGTAAGCCCCATTGAACAGAGTGGGACTTACTTCTGAGGAGACCTGGCTAGGACTGAGGCTGCCCTCCTGGCCACACTTACCTGGGAGTAAGCCCCATTGAACAGAGTGGGACTTACTTCTGAGGAGACCTGGCTAGGACTAAGGCTGCCCTCCTGGCCACACTTACCTGGGAGTAAGCCCCATTGAACAGAGTGGGACTTACTTCTGAGGAGACCTGGCTAGGACTGAGGCTGCCCTCCTGGCCAACTTACCTGGGAGTAAGCCTCATTGAACAGAGTGGGACTTACTTCCGAGGAGACCTGGCTAGGACTGAGGCTGCCCTCCTGACCACATTTACCTAGGAGTAAGCCCCATTGACCAGAGTGGGACTTACTTCTGTGGAGACCTCTGCTTAGGACGGAGGCTGCCCTCCTGACCACACTTACCTTTGTGTTAGCCCCACTGACTTGAATCGGACTTACTTCTGAGGAGACCTGCCTAGATTTGGGCTTCCACAACCAATCCTAGATATGTCTCCTCCGAAGTAAGTCCCATTGTGTCCAATAAGGCTTACTCCCAGGGTAAATGTGGCCAGGTTGGCAGCCTGAGAGCACAATCCTATGCATATCTATTCAGAAGTCAGTTCCATTCTAGTCGATGAGGCTTACGTCCAGATAAGTGGATAGGATTGCAGCCTACCCGTGAGTAAGTCTCATTCCAGTCAATGGTGCTTACTCCCAGATAAATATGGACAGGGTGGCAGCCTAAGACCTGCATATTATGCCTACTCAGACCTAATATAGTCAATGGGGTTTATCCAGGCAACCGTGTGTAGTCACAGTTGTGCACCACTCTGCAAACGCATTGCCTAAAGCCATGACAGCCACAACCAATATTTTTCTGGTGCACACTGTTGCAACACACAACTTTTTCTTCACACACCTGCATTACTCCTTCGATATAAGCCCTTTACCATAGAGGATCATCAGGTATTGTCGCTATTTATGACTACTCTTAATCTGCCTTAAAGGGTTTTTGTGAACTTAAAAGAGAGGAGGTTTGTAACCAGTGATGGGATTCAAAGAAATTAACAACCGGTTCTATACCCACCTGGCAGCCACTTTTAAATGGCTATTTTTAAACTTTATATTTCCCATCTCTTGTTGACAACCAGTTCTATAGAGTAGGTGTGAACCTGCTGGAGCCCACTAGTGTTTGTAACCTCTTTGGAGGAAAAGTGAGGTGAAAATGTAAGAAAATATACTGCACTATTTATAGGGTGCTACATAAGAACTATAAGGAAATGCAAATATTGCATCGTTAATCATTTCAACGGCAATAAATAACGCAATGTTCCCCTTTACAAGTGAATTGAAATTGTACTTTCACTGATACTGTATCTCACTTGTGAAAGCAAAATTGGGTTCCAAGTCCATCATCTTGATTAAAAAGACTGTCCGTGCAATCCTTTGCATGTCTGCTCTGAAGTAAGTCCAACTGGACTCATAAGAATTTACTCCTAGGAAAGTTCGCATAGCATTACAACCTTATTCTTTTTTTAAAAAAAACCCTTAACTTTCCTTTCTCTGCTAGATTAAAAAAAAATAAAGTGTAAGAATGTCCTTAGGATGTTTCTGAGCAAGTCTCCAACTTTTTACATGGGAAGAAGCTTCTAAAGATGGAAGAATCCAGCTCAACAATTTGTAAACTAAGATTAGATCCAAGTTGCTCTTTGAAGTTTGTGTTGAGTTTCTGAGATGTTACCTACAAGAGTTGCACAATTCCTCTGCAAAATATTCCATGCCTCTTAGGGGCTGGGAAGACAGTACACATACCCCCAAATCCAGAATAACTACGGGAGCACGTAAGAGACTTCACGTGGACCCGTAGTTACTGCACCACCTACTGAAAAAACTATGGAAAATTCATATTGGAATCCAGAGTAAGTTGTTCTTACACTGGAGCAAGGACTCCCTGCAGTTCCTCTGGATTTTGCCCAAAGTTTTATTTAATTCTGCTATTTGAGTGTCACTCTGATTTGGAATGCTTTCTTCCAAAGCACCAAAACTTTACCACTTACAGTGCAATCTTAAGAGAAGTATTCAATGGGACCTGTTCCCAGAAAAATTGTGTTTAGGATTGCAGCCTAAATGTGATACAGCTGGGCTAAAAGATGTCTTCAGAGCTTTGTTTCATCACCACTTTTATGTTACAACACTAGAATAATTTAGGCTGCAATTCTAAACATATTTCTCTGAGAATGAGCCCCATTGAATATAATAGGACTTACTTCAGAGTAGACGGGATTGCAGCCTTAATCCTGTATTATGTTCTTTATAACATTAGAAAGTACTTCAGGAAACTCTATTGATAGTGCTGTGTCAGCTGATTTTTTTAAGATAAACTGTGGGTGCAATCCAGAGAAATTACAGGGAGTCCTTGCTCCAGTGTAAGAACAATTTGCTCTGGATTGCAATATGAATTTCCCATAGGATTTCACTAGGTGGTACAGTAACTGTGGGTGCACATAATGTCTCTTACGTGCTCCCGTAGTTACTCTGGACTGTAGGGTAACGCTGTTTTAGATACTACTTGTTCATACATGTATTCCCCCTTTTCTGACTATTCATTCTCTGACGATCCACTTTTTCAACACCTTTCAATTATACCCAGTACTTCAATGCATGTTCCTCTCTTTCAACCTCTCTCTTTTCTGTTCTGAAGGCTTCCCTGAAGAAGTTGAGAATATCTTTGTAGAAATCTTTGTGTGTCACCAGCAATTTGCAAGATAAAAGGGGTATTTGTAATTTGCTAGCTAAAAAAGCAATTGAAGCAACATTTAAAAACTAAAAAAGATTGGGTTCCACTTTTCAACAGTTTTTACTTTTGGACAGTCTCTAAACCAGTGGTTCTCAATCTTCCTAACACCGTGACCCCTATAAGTTCCTCATGTTGTGGGGACCCCCAACCATTATTTTCATTGCGACTTTATAACTGTAATTTTGCTACTGTTATGAATCGTAATGTAAATATCTGATATGCAAGATGTATTTTCACTGTTACGAATGAAATGCGTGTTCTATGCACACACTGAACACAATGGGATTTATTTCAGAGTTGGCATGCATAGGATTGGGCCCTGAGGCTGCAGTCCTATCCACATTTGCATGGGAGTAAAGGCCCCCCTGACTATAATGGGATTTATTTCAGAGTAGGCATGCATAGGATTGGGCCCTGAGGCTGTCAGTCAGCCCTAGTGCGCGTGCAGCTACAGGCAAGCCTGACCTGGCCCCCTGCACCAGGGGTCTTTACGCAACCCCCAGGAAAGCTCTAGGCGACCCCCAATGGGGTCCCGACCCCCACTTTGAGAAACACTGCTCTAAACCATCCAATAAGTGGGTGATGACTGTACTTGAAAACGGATGTAGAAGGCTTAACCAGGATAAGGCTGCAGTTTTGTCAGAGTATGAGGTTTAATATATGTGCTTTTGCATAAGAAAGTTTCAGACTCATATCGAAACACTTGTGACTATGGGCTAAATCCATAGCAGTTACAGGTCCACGCAGTTGCGTCACCCTCTAGTGTTATCTTATGGAAAGTCATCTTAACTGCTCCTGAGCAAGGGGCTTAATTTCACTTTAGGATATAGGCCTCTGACTGTTTTCAAACTTGCACAAGAAAAAATAACAGGAAGCATTGTGTGCTCTCTTTTTCTTATGCAATAATGTGGAAAATAAGGAAAAAATGGTTCCTCTACGGTGCAGTCCAGAGTAACTACGGGGAGTCTTTGCTCTGGTGTAAAAACAATTTACTCTGGATTGCAATATGAATTTCCCATAGGTTTTCACTAGGTGGTGCAGTAACTATGGGTCCACGTAATGTCTTTTATGTTCTCCTGTAGTTACTCTGGATTGTAGGGTTAGTTTCACATCTATTTAAATCTTTTCATCCCTTTGTACTGTAATTATTAAAAATGTTACAGATATTTGCTCCTTATAAGATTTATGTGGCCTTGTTGAATGAGCTGCTCTAAAAACAGAAATTTTAAGATATTTTGATGTTATTATTAATTTATTAATCTGTCTGTAGGTTTTGGACACAAAGGATCTAACAATACATAACGTGGTTGTAAATAAACAGGAGGCAAAATTTACTCTAGGGGAGCGTCAGAGCTACAAAGGATCACCACTGGAAATCACTCTGCCTTTTGAGCTAAGGAAGTATGTGTGCTTATGTTTGTATATCTCTTCAAACTTTGTGTTTGTGATTTTGGTAAGTGCAGTAAAATGTTTCATATGTTAAGAATGTGATCAGTTCTGGGAACACACCTAACTATATAATATTTGCAGAGGACAAGATGTGGTTATAGAAATCTCTTTTGAAACCTCTCCAAGATCTTCAGCTCTCCAGTGGTTCTCTCCTGAGCAGACATCTGGAAAAAGGCACCCATTTCTCTTCAGTCAGTGTCAGGTGAGTGGGGTGATTTTCTGCTGTGGGCCTCATATTTCACCTCTTCCATAGGTCACACTGGTTCCAATGGGCAAAATGTTTTGAGCCAAGTCTCCATAACTTATAAAAGTTTTCAAAAGAAAGAAATCACTTTTTCTTCAAGGAACAATCTTGATACATAGTAGATGTGTTGTGGAATGCAATAGCATTAGATAGAAGAGATATTTCAGTGTGGTTTGTTTTATTGTATTCTATATGAAAATATAAATGTACATCAAATGGTACATGATGGTACAGGTTGAGTTTTGGCAACCATGGTTGCCAATATTTATGTTAAACAAAAGCAATTAAAAGATTGGGCAGCCATTTAAAAATAGCCTGCTAACCATGGTAAGTACTAGTGTCACTATGCCCTGTTTGTGTCCCCGGTAAGGCCCAGACCTTCTGTATCCCCTTAGTGATATCACTGAACTCATTCCTAATAAAACAGTCAAAGGATTATTTAGCTATGCATTTTTATGAATTTTTAATCTTGGAGTGCAGAGTGGAACAGTTAATGGGTTTGTAATTCTGTTATCAAATGTCATGCATTATGTTTCACCTACATAAGGTAGTAATAGGGCTGATCAATAGTGAAGACAATAAAACAGCTTTCATTGTGTAACCTGAATTCTTCTTCCTTGAAGGATGTTGCTCAGCAGTATCCTTTACTTTTCATTGCATTTCCAAATGGTTCCCAGAAAGGCTGTTGATCTTCTTGATCTTCTTTGTATCCACAAATACAAATTTGTATTTGCTGATTATGAGGAACAAGTATACAAAATGATGGTGGCTGTGTCCCAATCTGAAGGCCATTTGTGCAATTCCACTGGTGGCATGATCAAATGCTGGCACTTGTGCTTTGGGGCTAACTTAGTGTACAATCCTAACCAGTTTGGACCAGCAGTCCTAACCAACATCTGGCATAACTTCACATGGTGGTGTGCGTATATCTGTGCACTTGCCTATCTCTCACAGGAGCGAGGCACATCATGCACCAGCCTCCCCACAACACTGCATGAAGTTATGCCAGGTGAGTTATGCCAGCTTAAATTAGTTAGGATTGCACCCTATGCCACTTTCCATTTGCCCCCTTCCCAAATCACAAAGCACCTTCTAAACATTGGAGAGCTTGATGAAAAGATTTGCAGAAGGGGATGTGCAGTGATACAGTGATATTTAGATCAGGATTGTATCTGATGTGGTTATTAGGTTCATGCTTTGTTAATGGTAATGTAATAATAATTACTACTAGAAGTCAGAAACTACTAGAAGTTGGAAAAAATGTGTTTTTGTTTACATTAATACTGAGCTGTTATTTCTTGGTATCTTTTCCCCAGGCCAATCACTGCAGAGCTGTTCTTCCCTGCCAAGATACTCCTTCTGTGAAATTTACATACTATGCAGAGGTAGATCAAACTAAAAGTCCTACACCTCAAAGTGCCCAATTTATTATGTTCTGCAGACCTATATGAATAGAATTGGTGTGCACGAACATTTATTATAAACTATAAAAATTCCACAATCTGAAGGCAATTGGTCCATGCCAAAAGCTATATTTTGTTTTGGATCTGTTTTTGTTTTTAAGAGCTTATGATCTAATATTGAGTTAATTAAGCTATTCAGTGAGTCCTCTAAGTAAAAACGTTGTATGTTTCCTGGAAACTTAGATCTGTTTCAGTGTAATTCCCTAAATTTATGTGGCAAGCTCGTTTATGGAAACATATGTTGCAGCCTCAGTCACTGGCATATCAAGTTTTTATCCTACTACTCACTATTTGTTCATGTAAAATAGACTTTAAATCATATTCAAAAGATACTAATAGAACACAGTTTTTCCTGATTATGGCAGAAAGAATGAAGAGTCTTCTATTTACTTCTATTTACAAGAAATCTTCTATTTACCAATTTACGCAAATCAGTGCCGCAAATCAGCCAGCAGTATGTCTTATGCTGCAATCCTTAGCTCTAATTAGGCCAGCTTAAGTCCTGCCTTAAGTCCTGTGCTGACCTGGGGGTGTCTCAAAAGTGCTGTAAAACACTTTTGCACCACTTTGGGGGGATGGTTAGGCCACTGCACAGGCAAGCACTTATCTCCCTACATCATTACGGGAAAAGGAAGACCAATTGACTTGCGCCAACCTAGGTTAGGATTGCACCCTCAGAAAGCAAACCAGTCTTGCCCAATGAATTGTGGTAAGCGTTTAAAAAACAAAAGAGGAACTAAAAGATTGGGATAAGCAATTTCTAAACTTATTGTGGTTTCTAGAATGTAGAAGTTCTGTTGTGATGTTGCCAATGTTTCTGTATTTGAGATTAGCAGATAATTCCCTCCAAATTTGTTTTTTCAGAAAGCGTTTTTAAAATGTCAATAATGCATCTTCTTGTAGTATGCAAAATAGCTGCAAACATGTTCTACAACAGTAACTATGTCAGTATATATTTTTCTCCCTGAATAGATATCTGTTCCGAGGGAGCTGGTGGCCCTGATGAGTGCTAAAAGAGATGGAGAATTGCCCGATCCAGAAGATTGCACGAGGAAGATATACCGTTTCTATCAAACAGTAAGACTGTTCACTCTTTCAGAAGGATTTGTCCTCTAACATACAAAATAGAATTGTGTCTAGTTGCATAGCTGTAGCCATCTAGTTCCTTCCTAGTGTGAATTGTGTTAATATTAATTAATTTTCTCTCTGCTTTGGGTTAGGTTCCAATACCCAGCTATTTGATTGCTTTAGTTGTCGGTGCTTTGGAAAGCAGGTGAGTGACATTCAGACTTGTTTTTTATTAAGAAATTCATAAACTGTTCCCAGAGAAGGAACACTTTCTTTTTCTGCCTTCCCCCAAGAAAAGGGTTGTAGCATAGTTTTTACTGTTTTCACAAAATCCCTATGAAGTTAGATTGAGAGATGCAATTCAACAAGTTTGTGACTAAGCAATAATTGTATCTAGATTCTTGTACCAGAGTCATCCTCTGTGCTTCATTGTCTGCCAACATAACACTTGAACTGTCAGTCTCCTGTCCTCTGAAGTTTTGACTTTATGAAATACAGAACTGCAAGCTCTTTCACCATCAAGTTTCTAGAATTAAATACACAGTGGTATCTTGGTTTATGAGCATAATTCATTCCCGAAGCATGCTTGTAATCCAAAGCACCAGTATATCAAAGCTAATTTCCCAATAAGAAATCATGGAAACTCAGAAGATTTGTTCCACAATCCAAAATATTCATATAAAAACTATTACAATATTGTAATGGAATACAAAAGAATAAAGAAAATACAAAATATAAATAAAAATAAAACAAATTAACCTGCACTTAGGCTGCAATCCTAAAGACACTTTCCTGGGAGTATGACCCATTGAACCTCAATCCAAGGCTTAATTTTGAGTAGGATTGCAGCCACAGTCTCTCAGGTTGTACTCAGCCACCTTACACAGGAGTGAGCCCCACTGATTATAATAGGGCTTACTTTAGTGTAGACATGCAAAGCTAGGTCTCTCAGGCTGCTTTCCATTGCCCCCCTTACATAGCAGAGAGCCTTACTGACTGTAATAGGCTTACTTGAGAGTAGACATGCATAGGCTGATCTCTTAGGAGAAGCTGAGGAGGTGCTGGCAAAGTGCTGAAACTGGCCATAACCCAGCCAAGACAGTTTGTATTAGAAATGTTTGTTTTTCTTGCAAAATATTCTCAATCCAAGGTTTTACTGTAGTAGACTGTCTTTCCTTGATCAGCCCTAGACTTAGGGTGCAATCCAGAGTAACTACAGGGAGTCCTTGCTCCAGTGTAAGAACAATTTGCTCTGGATTGCAATATGAATTCCCCATAGGTTTTCATTAGGTGGTGCAGAAACTATGGGTACATGTAATGTCTCTTACATGCTCCCGTAGTTACTCTGGATTGTAGGGCAAGAGAGGATATTTGCAGAGTATATTTGTGAATAGACTAACTAATTAATATAAGCTATTTGAGTAATGTATCTTTGCATCAATGGTTCTCTGAACCATACAAATGAAATATTTTAAGACTGCATTGGGGTAAAGGCTGGTGTGGGCATGATCAACCACAGGTAAGGTGGGGAAAGAATGAGAAGATTGCATGAAAGAGAAAAGTGTTGGGGGGTGTGCAGGCTCCTCTGATCTCTTAATCGTTGCAGTGAATTGTGTCCTAACATGGGCCTGTGGAAGGAAGACAGATCACATTTTGAGCTGTCCTGTGTATGTTCTGCAATCTCGTATCTCATTGAGATTATGAAATAGCATGTGTAATAGTGTGATTCAGCATGTGTGTAAGTGCAACATTTTGTGTAACATGCTTGGAGAGCACAAGCCAAATCACCATTCCACTTGGATATTCTGCTCCCAAGAGCTTCATGTGCTCATTTTCACATTGCAAGACTTACCTTTCTCAAACAGGATAACTTAAGACTTCTGTGTCTGCACTACTCCTTTCCTGCTTTTCAGTATATTTTTTAGGCTGTATTCTAAAACACACCTAAGAATTAAGTCTGACTGAGTTCAGCAGGGCTGAACTTCTGAGTAGAAATGCCTAGGAGTTAGTATCCACATGTCCCAATTATTTAAAAAATTCCAGAAATATTCTTTCAATTAAACTTTGTGGTATGTGAGGAGAGCAGTTGGACAATTCAATGCAGAATGTTTATTTTCTAACTTTTTGTTCTTCAGAGAGCTTGGTCCCAGAAGCTTAGTGTGGGCTGAAAAGGAGCTGGTAGACAAGTGTGCTTATGAATTTGCAGAGGTTAGTGAAATTCTGTGATTATGGTTGATCTGTATAATATTAAAATGTAAATTTTGAAGGAAAGAACAAAATGGATATATACCCTGTGTCAGAAAGCAAATGTAGGCTTTTTATAAGCAAGCTATCACTGACAGTCTGTATGTGCTTGTTACCTTGAGAAGGACTAAGGGCAAAATCCATAGCAGTTATGGGTCCACGCAGTTACGTCACCCTCTAGTGTTATCTTATGAAAAGTCATCTTAACTGCTCTGGAGCAAGGGGCTTTCTTCCCCCTTAGGATATAGGCCTAAAAGCCCAATCCTATCTGTTTCTACTCAGAAGTAAATTCCATTGTAATACATGGGGCTTACTCCCAGGGAATAGAATTGCAAATTAAGTTGGCACTTGAAAGTGAGTTTTCTCATAGAACGTTTTTCTTTCAGACTGAAGCCATGTTGAAAACAGCAGAAGACCTTGCAGGACCTTATTTGTGGGGTCAGTATGACTTATTGGTCTTGCCTCCATCATTTCCATATGGTGGAATGGAGAATCCCTGCCTCACTTTTGTGACTCCAACATTGCTGGTGAGTGATATTTATAGATGACGTACCACAGTTTTCATTAAGTTTCCCTTTTGTCTGTGAGTGTTACTAATTAAATACAAGACTCTTTAATATTTTTTCTCAAACCTAGAATATGGAATAGTTCAGGGGTCAGCAACCTTTCAGCAGTGCAGTGCCAAACTTATGTTGCCATGTTATTCTGTGTGCCAGCATGATTATAAAATTGTTATTCCATGTGCCGACATGATTATAAAATTACATATATTCGTGTGCTGGGATGCCTTGGTGTGCTGCCAAGCACCATTCCGAGTGCCAAGCTCAGCACTAGTGCCGGGGTTGCCTACCCCGGCATAGTTTGATCTCTTTATTGTGAATATTTTCTGCTTTGTATCAGTTAAAGAAGTAACTTCTAGTTTCCTTGCGTTTTGTAGGCTGGTGACAGATCATTATCCTCGGTAAGTATAAAATGTACTGAACAATTCATACTGAAGGTACTCTAAATATTATTCCTTAATATTTGAGCACAACATATGTGTGATGTGATTACTATGCTTACTTAGTATACAAATTAAATGTAGATGAAGTCAGTTGTGCAGGTCTTTTCCACCAATTGGAAAATTTCTCTGGAAAATTTATGTTGCTCTGTGACTGAAAACAAATTGATCTTTTATATATTTCAGGTTATTGCTCATGAAATTTCTCATAGTTGGACAGGGAATTTGGTAACAAACAAAACATGGGAGCATTTTTGGTAGGTGAAATTCAAGTGTGTTTGGACTCATATGTATTTCCATGAGAATGAGAGGAAAATTACATGTGTTCGTTGCCATTTCAGGCTAAACGAGGGGCACACGGTTTACTTGGAACGAAGGATTGGTGGTCGACTTTTTGGTGAACAGTTCCGACATTTCCAGGCTCTTGGAGGTTGGAGGGAACTGCAAAATACTGTAAGTACTACATTGTAATTTTTCTTTTAAAATGTGATTATATTTAAAAATAGCTTTCGTTGCATTACTTTACATTCTTCAAAAGTTCTCACTTATAAGTTTGATATTTAAATGTTTAGTATATTTGGTGCTAGTAATACACTGTAACCAGTGATGGGATTCAAAGAAATTAACAACCGGTTCTATGCCCACCTGGCAGCCACTTTTAAATGGCTATTTTTAAACTTTACATGTCCCATCTCTTGCTAACAACCAGTTCTACAGAGTAGGTGCAAACCTGTTAGAGCCCACCACTGATTGTAACCCAATTTTAAGTTTGTCAGAATTTGGGAAGGCTTCACCAAGAATGCTAGAAGTATTTCATGCAGTTACTAGATTCATGGAATCTCTCTTAGGAGCTTATCATAAAAACAAGCACGTAATCATTTGGCCAGATGGTTTGGTGAATTCTGTTTCGTGTTGGAGATTATGGCTACAATCCAGAGTAACTACAGGACCTTTTACACCAATGTAGTTATGGTGCCACCTATGGGAAACCTATGGGCAATGCATAGAGCAATCCAGAGTAAGTGCCTCTTATGTCTTTCCGTAGTTACTCTGGATTGTAGCGTATGTTTAATTATAGTTTCTCCTCTCTGTTGGACAGGGTTAGTGGATAGCTCTGTAAACTGTTCCTTTTATTCACAGTTGCTCCCACTTTCATAAATGTACTTTTTTTAAGATAAATACATTTGGAAGCACAAATCCACTGACTCATCTGATTCCTAGCCTGAAAGATGTTGACCCTGATGTTGCTTATTCTTCTGTTCCATATGAAAAAGGCTTTGCTTTACTTTTTTACCTAGAACAACTTCTTGGAGGACCAGGTAACTATTAACTTTTATAAGTTGCTTTTTATCATTATGATACTATGTACATGCTGGTTAAAATATCTTATCTGGTCCTAGATGTCTTCATTGGCTTCTTGAAGGCTTATATCCAGCAGTTTGCATACAAGAGTGTAGTGACTGAGGACTGGAAGAATTTCTTGTACTCCTATTTCAAGGACAAGGTTGAGTACTGTGTTTCAACTGATTTAAAGTGTAGAATAGAGATTTAGGCCAGGCTAAGCTCTGGTACAAGTCCTTTGCTGACCTGGGAGTGTCACCAAAGTGCTGTAAAGCACTTTTGTGCCACTCCTGGGGGAGGGTTAAGCCAGTGCACAGACATACTATTTGCTTGCCTCCCTACATCACCGCAGGAATGGGAAGACCAACAAGTTGTGCCGACCTTGGTTAGGATTGTACCCTAAAATTGCTGTATATGGGGTCAGCTTGTGACTGCTGTCTCCAGTTATTCCTAGCAGCCATTCAAGATGTTTTCCACTGCTTTTAAACATTATAGCCTTTTGGGGAGTTGTGCTTGTGGATAAGCCTGGGACTTGACTTATAATAAACAACATGCTCTGCTACTAAGCAAAACTAATAGTTAACTGTTGCACAAGAAAGATAAATTTTTACAAACAAATATTTTCTACTTAACTGATATCAGATTATGAAAGTAAACATGGGCTCAGATTACTTTACAGTACAAACCTCATTTTGTCAGGTTTGCTCTCTTCAAACTTGAATGTGTGTAGGTGGCTGGACTTCCACTTTAAACCGATAGGGTCCAGGCAGGCAGCAAGGTGGAGTGTTAAGAAAGTGCAGTTTTAGAAGACAAGCAGGAAGCATGCAAATTAATATTCAGCTAATCATACTATATCTCTCAGTGGATCACCTTAGACTCCTGTCATAGTGAATACATATCATTTTATCTCTAGGTTGACATTCTTAACACAGTTGATTGGAATGCATGGATGAACACCCCTGGCATGCCACCAGTGAAACCCACGTAAGCATGGATATAGTTTTGTTTTCTAATATTGTCCTCTGGTTTTTTTAATATTCAGGGGATAAACACAGAGCAATTTCTAAAAGTCTTTAAGAAGTCCCTCTCTAGATATAACTGTTATGTATGGTGCCAAAACAGTGTCAAAACAGACAATAAAACTTCAAACCTAGATGTAAGAAATGTGAAAAAAATCTGTAAGTTTATCTTCTGGTGACAGCTGGTCCAGACAGATATACTTTAAATGTGGGTCTTAACATCTATAGCAGCAGAATATGTTATCTGAGCAAACCCTGATACTTTTCCCATCTTCATTAGGTACGATATGACACTATCAAATGCTTGTCTTGCCTTGAGCCAAAGATGGATCAAAGTGAGTTTTGAGGTTTTATCTATTTGAGTAATGAAAATCAGGAAAAATTCAATAAGCACATTTCGGTTGCAATGCTTCTGTGAATGTTGCATTTGACTTTGTCTTTCAACAGTACATAAACTTGATTTACAACTTCACAATGGCAGCGTTAATGAGAATTTGATTTTTCTTGATGGCTATTCCCTTTTTATGTGATCCTTTCATAATCCTTTACCACTTGATTCCAATAATAATGTGTTTTAAGTGAACAAGAAGACTGTAAAGTCTCAATGACTCTGCTTTCTTAGTATGCAGTCCAGGTCTTGACCTTCTTATCTGCAGCTAGGAGCGGAATGGTTCAGAGGGCAATAAGATAAACTTATACAAATTTGGGTTCTTCTGATATGCTGTAACATTCAGGCTCAGATTCTAATTTTAAAAATGATCCAGAAACAGATTGAAATGGTTCACATATGTTTCAACAGGAGGAATGTGTTGCATGTATGCATGTTGAGTATGTGGGCAAAAATAACTTCCTCTCCTCAAAATAACAGTACATCCTTGAGTGTGTTGGCCCTCTGGATCATGATCTCATTTTCTTCAGCTTTTTATTGAAATGCACTGAAACCGAACCATTGTTGTTTGGTAACAAAGTCTGAATTATGCTTAGTTTTCTGGTATTTCTTTCAAAATCCTTCTGACTGTGCTTTCTTTTAGGCCACTGAAAATGATCTTGGTTCCTTCAGCTCAGCTGATATAAAAGATCTCTCTTCCCACCAGCTTATTGAGTTCCTTGCGTTATTGTTGCTGGCGGTAAGTGTAGGCAAAGGAGAAATTTTTTTTACTTCATCAAACCTACGGTATTTCATAAGCCAGAAGAATGCAGTACGGATAATTCTCACAAATCAGTCGGGCCCAATTCTGATTAAACTTTCCACTATTGTTGCAGCCCCACTAAGCATGTAAGATGTTGTCAGATGTGATGCTGTGACAATATTCTGTTAGGATTCTGTTCAGATCCAGCCTAATTGCTGTTCAGATCCAGCCTTGATTAAAAAAGATTAGATTAGATTAGATTTATTTATTGGCCAAGTATGAACTCCATACCCAGAATTTGGCTTCGGCAACGGCTGCAGACATACAAGAGTGGGCCTTTTTTCTGCTTTCATCTCTGTATAGCTTCAACAGTAAGCAGCCTTGCGGTGTGGTTGCTTCAAGTGTGAATTCCCAACTAAGGTCAGCAGAATTTATGGATTGTCATTATCCTGATGTTTTCTTCTTATTCCCCCTTCCCTTAATTTTAGGATCCTCTTCCAGTGAGCCATGTAAGAAAAATGCAGGAAGCTTACAACTTCAATGATGTACACAATTCGGAAATTAGATTCAGGTTTGTAAAATCAGGGAATATAGTACTGGAATGTCAATTAATAAAACAAGGTGATTATTCTATGCAGTAATTTTTATTAAATGCATAGCTGAACCATTATATAGGAATTATATAGGAGTGGATATCCTAGGAATAGAAATCCATTATATAGGAATGGCTAGTAGAATATTGTGAGCAAAATTCGTATTCAGGAAAAATTTGGGGGACTGTTGGAACAAAATTGAGAGTTGGTACTTAGTGCAGAATGCAGGATCCTGAAAATTTTTAAAGAGGATACAATCTAGTTTCGATGCCTGGAAAGTGTCTGTGTGATCCCTGAGTGTCTGTGAGAATTTGTGGGAGGATGTAAGCTTGTTGCATGCAAGAGATACACGTGCTTCCTGGATCCTGCTTCTGCAGCCCACCTGCTCCCTAGTTCATACCTTGTCTTATGTGTCATTCTCCTTCTTGCCAAACAAATCCAGATCAATGCCTCTTGAGTGAATTACTGGGTATCAGAAAAAGGAATAAATCATATAGTTTTGGAAAGTAAATAGACTGATTTGAGTGGTCTCTTCAAAGATTTGGCTATATGATGCATGGTCTCTTCAAAGATTTGGCCGTATGAAGCCAGATGTTGCAGAGCTTGAACTGTATTTTAATATGGATTCAGGCTGCAAGTAACTGAAGGCCAATGATGCTTTTCAGGTGGCTGCGCCTCTGTCTTCAAGCCAAGTGGGATGACGCCATTCCTCTAGCTCTGAAGATGGCTACAGAGCAAGGCAGAATGAAATTCACTCGTCCCTTGTTTAAGTAAGTGAAGCAAATATTCGGTACATAATAGTTTGTTTTTCTGAATCAGGCCGGAGTCGCCCAGCACTGATTTTTCTTAATTCTCAATATATACATGGCATTTAATCTAGTATGTCTCCAAATTACATTGCTATTGTTTTAAAAAAGAAAATCAACACCGCCAGAACAGAATAAAATAAATTTCTCAGATTTTTTCAGCTTGTGAAATTTAGTTAAAAGCATTGGTCTGAATATTGGATTAGGATCTCAGCACTGAACTGAAAACATGTATTTTTATTTAAGCATTTATTTTGATTTAACATGGAAAAAACTGAACTGATTGAGAACAGCAGTATCACAATGTGAGAAAAATTTAAAGACTTGGGGCTATATTACAGGAGAGGGAAAATGCAAATGTAGGGAACTGCAGAGCCCTGAACATTTATTGACATGCTATCATCTTAATGGTCTGTGCACAATGGAGGATTTGTTCCTGGCCAATGAAAATGCCATTCAGATTGCTATTTTTTGGACCTCAAAGGGAAAATAAGTGTTTCTGTGTGAAATCCAAACTTCTTGTAGTCTTGAAATGTATTGTTTAGATTTCACCTCAATTTTTTTTAATTTCTAAGTGGTTAAGACACTGCCTGTTAACCAGCAGGCCAGGGTTAGAGACCTGGTTCCCCACAAGATGAGGGTTTCCTATTACAGGAAGGGGGTTGGACTAGATGATCCACCGGGTCCCTTCCAACTATATGATTTTATGATTCTAATTTTTTAATTAATCTTTTAAAATTTTTAATGTAAGATATTCTGGACTCAGTAAATAAATATATTTAAGCATGTATTATGGCATTTTTTTGCAGGGATCTGTATAAATTTGAAAAGTCCCGTGATCAGGCAGTCACCGCCTTTCATCAGCATCGAGCCAGGATGCACCCAGTAACTGCAATGTTGGTCGCCAGAGACCTGGAAGTGGGTGAACAAACAGCTTAATTTTTTCAGGACTTCACGAATGAACTTCTGTGAACAAACAGCTTTCCAGTAAACAAACAGCTTTTCTTTCCCTTGCCTTCCATCCCTCCCTCACCCTAAAATCATGGTAACTTGCATGTTTACTGTAACTGGGCTTTCTGTTCTGAACCTCAAATAAGGTTTTCTAGATTTTCATATGCTGGTGCTCTGAAACTCATGAAATTCTGCAGGTCTGGACAAACATTATTTTGTCATAATTTTCCACTGCACAAGTTGTATTGATACTATTTTGCTACCTGTAAAGCTCTGTTGGCAGGAATAAATCTTTTTAATAAATCAACTTGTCTTTCCATCTTGTTTGTGAGAGGACTGAGTACACTATGCTGCTATACATGTTGCGCTTATGACAACAATCTTAAAAACATAGGACATGCCTGTGTAGACTTCATACAGAGCTAGTTAAAATTTGAAAAGGATTGTGATTGCACACAGTGTGTTGTCTCCTATGTGTTGTCTCCTAATCACATGTTCCATGTGTGGAAGCTGGAGGAGGAATTATCACCTTTTTCTCATCCCACCGCAGCCCCTTGTATGACACAAACATTGGACTCCCATACGTAGAATTTTGCATTGAATGTATCCCAATTAAGAACTGGTCACTTGATCTGATTTTTAAAAACTAAGGTCACAATCCTAACCATGACTACTGAGTAATGGCTGTTTGTAAAAAAAATTGTTTCTCCACCAGTAGCTCAACTGGATTTAGGATGGTCTCACTTCCAACACTGACACAGCTTAAATATTAAAATTATTTCTTTTTAAAATCAAAATGGGTTACATTTCACCATAAAAGGTATACCCAGAGACTGTAAAAACCATGTATAATTAAGCTAACCCCAAGCCAACTCAATACTCCACCCAAGAGACAACTAAATCTCCCACTAGATGTTACTGGCTCTCAACCCTGGTCCTAATTAACCTCCACAACAGAACCAACTGCCTTCCTAAAAGAAAGGTGATGGACTCCTCAGGGAATCTGCTTCCGACACAAAATGGAAGCTGCTCCACAAAATGGAGTCCAACCATAGAATCTTTGGTTCTTTACACTGTTCTCCTCTTTGCTATACAAAGCTTTAGATGTGAAATCAGGCCAAAAGAGAAGAAACTTTTTACATTGTAAATCTTAAACTGAACACATTGCAGAAAGGGAATGAACAAATGCAATAAGTAAAAAAAATTAGGGAGAAGACACTTGGAGCACAATCCTAACCATGTCTACTCAAAAGTAAGTCCCATTGTGTTCAATGGGGAAAGTGCAGGGTGACCAGATGCTTGAACCTTAAAAAGGAGGACAAGGTCTTGGATTCCTCTCAACCTGGCCTTTTCGGCGGACAACGGCACATTTGCCTACTCACAAGTAAAGCCATGATATTGGGCACTTTCACTTTCCCATAGTGCTCAATGCATATTTTTGATTTTTAGTTTTTTGGCCATACCCTTTGATAGGAAGGAGATATTTCCAAACCAATTTTTACATTGGGTTCCACTCTTCAATACGAATCCAATGACATGAGGGGGTATTGTGCACCATCACAAAGTTCCTAAATGAGACCAAAATGGAGGACAGTGAAGCCCTTTTGGAGGACAGAAGGCTAAAAATCTGAAACAAATCCGGTCATGGTCACCCTTGGAAAGTGTCTTTAGATTGCAGCCTTGGAGTCTTAAGCTTTCTAGCAGCATGATGGAAGATAAAGCAGTAAATGGAGGATGTTCTGATAAATGGAGTTCTTGATAAATGCTGTTAGCTGTTTTTCAGTTTTCTGCTGACAAGCAAGTGCAGTAAGGCATGTGCCTACATTTGCAATGGTAAGACATGTGCTGATGCTTAAATATAGATTTTAGAGAAGTAACTGAACATGCAATTGAGGTTTCAGAGAGCCTGTGAGGTCATTGGTACAGGATCGAGCCAAGAATGTAGAGTTCTGAAAGCAAGTCAAGAAAAATAGCTCAACGTTTTCAGCGTTAGCATTAAATGTGAAGTGCCAGAGTGCATGACGCCTCCGTCAGTCATGCCCCACTAGACCATACATTGAAAAACATCAACTTTAAATTACTTCCTTATAGTGATTTACCGGTTTTCTCTTGACCCTTTTTCCTAGGGGTGGGACTTATATTTCTGAATGTTTCCTTTTATAAAACAAATGCTCTGCAATCAGAAATCTAGCACCACAGGGACGGTTTGGGTAGGGTTGCCATGTGTCCCTGAAAACCAGGATTGTGTACACATCACGGCAAGTTTGACGGGTCCTGTCCAGGTTTTGTGGAAGAGAATTATGGCAACCCTAGATCTGGGAAGCATAGCTGTTCCTGTTTTGTTTTTTCACATGTCGGGTTCTGTTATTCTTTTTTGTGATTTAGCTATGAAAATGCATTTCCTTCTTATAGCTGAAGTGGTCCAGGCCACTTTGCCACCCAGGACTGTACCCGTGTGACTTTGCAGTGCTCCACCTTGAATTTTTACTGGTATATGTTTTAAATTTGTGACTTGATGGCTTCAAGTTACAACCACTTGTTTAAAGAATGGGAACAACAACAAAAGGAAGCGTGATGCACCTACTAAAAGTCCAGCAATGTTCCACCTTCCCTTACCCGTGGCAGCAATCCTCACCCAGGAATCACTACAAATTGGCCAACTATCTGCATCCCCGGGTATCACTCAGACCAGATTTACGTACACCACAAAATTGCACTGTTTGCACATTTACATAGCAATTAAAGATACAAGTAATGTACATATACTGTATATTGCTCCTTAGCAAATTGTAGACTATATGGTTGTTGTTTTTAAAATAAGGATTTTTATTGTTTCCAGATACAGGTAAGGGTCACTGAAGGACACAGTTGGGGTGGGGATATATAGATACAGTGGTGCCTCACGTAAAGAGCTTACCCTATATACTTGAGTATAAGCCTAGTTTTTCAGCACATTTTTTATGCTGAAAAAGCCCCCCTCGGCTTATACTTGGGTCGGCTTATAAGATTGGGGGCAAAGATTCTGCACAAGCAGCTCAGCTTAGCTCAGCCTTTTTAAAAAGCAGTAAAGGCTGCTTTGCTTCCCTCTTTTAAAATATAAAACCAAGTCAGCAGATTGATCATTCTCCTCCCTGCATGTAGGAGCTTGATGGCTCACCACACTGCTGCATTTCCCACCCTAGGCTTATACTCAAGTCAATAAGTTTCCCAGTTTTTTGTGGTAAGACTAGAAGCCTCGGCTTATACTCAGGTCGGCTTATACTCGAGTATATACGGTAATTCGTTCCAGAGGTCTGCTCTTTAAGTGAAATGCTCTTTCAATGAAGCAGATTTTCCATAGGAAATAATGGAAACTCAAACAATTGGTGCCACAACCCCCAAAATATTCATATAAAAATATTAACTGGATGTAAAAATGATGACTAAACACTGGAACTGAAGTCAAAACATGCATTCAATGTGCATGATCCTATGAAGTCTGCAATCCTAAAGACATTTTCCTGGGAGTAAGCCCCATTTAACACAATGGGGTTTACTTCTCGGTAGACATGGTTAAGAGGCTGCAATCAAAGACACTTTCCTGGTAAGCCCCATTTAACACAATGGGGCTTACTTCTGAGTAGACATAGTTAGGAGACTGCAATCAAAGACACTTTCCTGGGAGGCTTACCTGGGCTACTGCAGGAGGTTCAAGGTGGTCGGTGGGGGCACTTGGGGGCAGTTAGGCACAGCTGCCTCTGGCACCCCCAGGCAACTGCCCACAAGTTAGGGGCAGTTAGAGGCAGCAGCCCTTTTAAAGAGCCTCCATGCGGAGCGTCAGGGCTGCATAGCACGCATGCCCATAGTGCGCTTCCTTGTTAAGTGAAGCGGAACTTGTTATGTGAAGCAAGATTTCTTGGAAATTTTTGCTTGTTATATGAAACGCTTGTTAAGCGAGGTACCACTGTACTTAACAATCTTACATATGGATTTTATGTTAATGTATTGAACAGCTGTCTTGGATTTGCTTTTTTAACGAAGAAAGGTGGGATAAAAATAAACAAACAAAGAAATACTGGCAAAGAAAGCAAGTTATGTCCTTGCTGCCAGTTCATTCTACAACACATGTATATTTTTGGAAATATGGAAGATTAGGGATTGCAATTTAACAAGCCCTACAATGTTGGCCCCGTCAACTTTTACTTTTTACATTCCTGTTTGCCTGTTATTTCCTATTTTCGTAAAGGTGTGTCATCTGTGTGTGACTTTTATTTGATACTTTGGTTAAATACATATTTGCAGACCCGGGGAGCCTCAGTGTGGGTGGGTGGCCTTTTGCTCTTTTCTGATTGGGAATTTAAAATGCATACATAACCTGATCACATTCAAACACCACGCAGTGCAGGGACAACCCTAGGCAGAAGACAACCATGCCAAGGTACACGGTGCATGTTCGAGGGGAATGGCTTGCCGTGCCCTGCCAATCAGGCACCAACACTGTGAGATGGCTGGGCAAAGAGGCAGTGAGGCGTTATATGAAAAACAAGCCTGATAATGGAGGATTTGCTTCGGTGGAAGAAGTGAACTTCTATGTCCGACGTTGCAAAGGCCTTGGATTGCTGGATCACGATGACACTTTGGAGGTTGCGCTCGAGGACAACGAGTTTGTGGAAGTTGGTAAGTAGGCTGCAAACCACCAACGTAAAAGTTGCAGCATCGGCAGGTTTTAAGGGACAATGTATATCATCTCCCGGTGGCAGGAAATGCTTGAAATATCTTGATCTTGTAATCAGGGAAGTGGTCCACATGAATCCTATTCGTGAATGGCTTGTGCTTATGTGGTCAGTATTTCAGCCCTGCTTATTTCTTAAATTATAAAAATTTAAAGAGCATTTCACAAGGGATGCTAAGAGTATTTCTGAACTTGCCACAAAAAATTCCAGTTGGGATCTTGTAGCAAAAATAGCAAAGCATATTGTGATACCTTAAAGACAAACACATTTATTGAAGGACTAGTGAAACATAACCGCATTGCGGGAGTAAAATACCCCCCGTGTGCCATCCCCCCATTATGCATCATCCCCCATTGCACCTCATCCCCCATGCACACTGTCCCCCATGCACACTGTCCCCCCCTCCGCATCAACCACCCTACGCGCATCAACCCGCCCATGCGCATCACCCCCCTGTGCGCAACATCCCCCATTTACATGCACACACCCACCCCGGCTGTGGGTACACCTACTGGGCAGGCACAGGGTTTGGGGCTGGGTTTTATCAATCTTCAATGTTAAGTATCGGATGAAAACGCGTTACACCCATTTTCACCCCCCTTAGTGGTTAAATTTCTAAACACTGGTTCTTGGTGGGTGTTGACATCATGTAAGAAACGCTCTCCCCAAATTTCATGCTTCAAGGTCCAGGGGATGGGACTGGGCGTTTATCGGTCAGCAATTTTTTCAATGTAAAGTATAGGGACAAAAACGTGTTGTGCCCCTTTTCACCCCCTTCCAATTGGAATTTCCAAAAATTGGTTCTTGGTGGATGCCTCCATCACTGAAGGAACACCCTCCCCAAATTTCATGCTTCTAGGTCTAGCGGTTTTGGCTGGGTGTTAGTGGGTGTGCGAGTGAGTCAGTCTGTGACTTTTCAGCTAGTGAAAATATCTATCTATCTATCTATCTATCTATCTATCTATCTATCTATCTATCTATCTATCTCTATATCTATATATAGAGATAGATAGATATTATATATATATATATATATAGAGAGAGAGAGAGAGAGAGAGAGAGAGAGAGAGAGAGAGAGAGAGATAGATAGATAGATAGATAGATAGATAGATAGATAGATAGATAGATAGATAGATAGATAGATAGATATATAAAATCTGCCGTTTACCTGCTGTTGTCAACTGCATAAACTGACAATACTGATTTCATTTTCTCTGTAAACCACTTTGTGAACCTTTGTGAAAGGTTGTATATAAATACGATTGATTGATTGATTGACTGATTGATTGATTGATTGATTGATTGATTTCCTCGACACTTGCATTTTGGCTGCTGCTATGCCATATACACATTTATTGTGTTATAATTGACGTATATTGTGTATATCCTATAATGGACAATATTTGGGGTGGTATAACTGGTTTTTACCTGTGGCAGGTAAAAAGACTTATGAAAGTTATAAGAGCAGACATGGGGAAATAAGGAAGATTTGGTCCAACAGCTTAGCAAAATCTGTTCTAATTTGGATGCAAAACATGGTCTTTTAAAGTTATAGCTGATAGAACACAATCCTAACCATGTCTACTCAAAAGTAAGCCCCATTGTGTTCCATGGATCTTAGGAAAAAGTCTTTAGGATTGCAAACTGGCAACAGCAGAGCAGAGAATGAATGGTGTTTGTGTCTTTCTTCCAGTGATAGTAGGAGATATCATGTCTCCAGACTTCATTCCATCACAACCAGAAGGAGTTTATTTGTATCCTTATCAAAATTAATTGATAGCATATTTTTCTTATATTTCAAGGTTGAGAGCATTTGGTTTAGCACTGCTGTTCCATACACTAGATTGATAAACAAGTCGAAAACAGCTTGCTGTACTTGTTTTTTTCCTATGTGTTGTTTCAGATATAGTAAATATCGAGAACCAGAACAGGTATGGATCAATAATTGTAAAATACATATGAAAAAGAAAAAGAACAGTTCTGTGATACTATGATGTGCCCTAAACTCCTCCTTGAATTTCCAATATTGGAATTCAGCATTTCACAACAATAGTTCTGTTAGTTTTGTTGCAGAAGAGCAAATGATGCAATGCCTCTAAATGTACATACAGGCGTCCCCCACTTTCTGACACTTCATTTTCTGATGGTTCTGCTCTTTCAGCACCTTTTAATTATATCCAGAACTCATTCATTCAACACATGCTCCACTTTTTCAACCTCTCTCTGCTGGCTAAAATTGTCTTCCCTGATGTTGATTTGCATGTGACGCGGGGATCAAACTGTTTTTGGCATTTTCAAATGACTTTCTTCAGTAAATAACCATCATTCAAATACATAAGATATTCATTGCCCAAACAGACTGGGTTCCACTTTTCAACAGTGTTCACTTTTGGACTGTGAACCACTTTCCCTAACCCATCCAGTAAGCGGGGGGTGCCTGTGTTGAATCTGGTTGCAGTTATTGTTCTGGATTCATATAATAGGGTTGAATTCAGCCAATGGGTGAAAGACAAATAGCCAATAGAGCTGCTTTGCAGTGGCAAATGGAAAAAGGACAAGAGCTTCTAGAAAACTAACCAACTATTGCATACCATCATCATCATCATCATCATAAGTATTTATCTGTGAGCATTGGTGGAACAGCAGTGGTGTAGCTAGAAGGGCTGCAAAGCACTAAATTTTGCAGGTAGCCCCCCAAAGTGTGCAAGCAGCCCCTCCGCTTGGGGAACATTCTGAGCCTCAGTTTTTCTTTTGTGGCCCCAAATGGTGCAGAAGGTCAGGGAGAGGAGCCACTTGCACATCACGGTGAGCCTCCCTGTGAAATTTAGTGTATTGCACTCCCTCTAGCTATGCCACTGGTGTTCTGGCAATGCTTACAAATAAATACTAATGATGATGATGATGATGATGATGATGTGCCATGGTTGATTTTCCAGAAGCTCTTCCACGTGCCATAAGTTGCACTAACTGCTTTAACACTGTTTTCTTGTACAGTATATTTATTTAGATGGCAACAGCTTGACAACAGAAGATTTGGTCAATTTAGGAAAAGGACTCTACAAGATCAAGGTGAGAATCTGGAAAAAAAAAATTAAACTCTCATTGCTCTGCTTTCCCTGGTGCATTTATTAACACAGAGAAATTAATATGGATAATGTTCTTTTTCAGCTTACCCCTGATGCAGAATCAAAAGTCAGAAAGTCCAGAGATGTCATTGAAAGTATTGTAAAAGAGCGGAGAGGTGGCAATTAACATTTTAATTTTTTTTAATGAGATTGGGGGATTCTCTCTCATTCATATATATACACACACACAAAAGTGAGACTTCGGTTCCTCTATTTTTATCAAATATATTGATTTTCTTTTGCTTCTTTCAGTTGTCTATGGAATCACAACAGGCTTTGGAAAATTTGCACGAACTGTTATTCCCAACAGTAAGCTACAGTATGTATTGTGTGCTTCTTTTTCAAGTCTGTAAAATGTCTATAGAAAATATATTCAAGCAGGTTCTACAATGCTATCCTATACATGTATATTCAGAAGTAAGTTCTATTGCATTTATTTGACTTACTCCCAGGTACGTCTGTATAGCATTGTAGCCATCCATCAGATTTTTTTCCCCCATGACAAAATTTCTTTCTTTAGTTTTTATTGTAGTTTTTTTAAAAAATACAATATTGTATATAAAATTTGATGGGTTTTTTAAAATGTAATGATGATGTGTAATTTTCTTTCCCAGGGAGCTTCAAGTGAATTTAGTTCGGTCACATTCTGCAGGTAGGAAAACACGACCTTTATAGAGCAATCTAAACACCCCTTTCGGGTGGCTTCCAATATGCTCTAATAAAGCAAGCTTGTGGTTATTTGGGGCAGGCTAGACCAGCAAAAGGGCATTTTTTGGCCTTGCAGCACTAGATCTGCACCCAGCAGGGTATGTTTGTACTGGACAACTGGCCAGTACAGATCTGGGAGCAGGTGGTGGGAGAGTTAATTGAGGTGGGCCTGCATAGAAGGGCTTTGGAGGCTGGCAGCCCTGGAGGCAGATCATGCCCAGAAGGGGGTTGATGGGCTGCAATATTGTAGGCAGACCCCAAATCCTTGACCCTGGCCCAACCACTTGGGCCACTTGGATTTCATCATGCAAAATTGTGGGTGCAGATCCAAGTATTTCCTTAGAGCAAGTTGGTATGCTATACAAGATAGAGGATCAATATTCCCTTACTCCAAATTCTGCCCCAGCCTGCTCCCATCTTGCACTGGATTCAGCATAGACCAGTCTGCCAAGTTAAGATTGTGCCTTAATTTGTTTCTTCTACAGTTGTGTAAGAACTGAAATGGTTGTTTATCATTACAGGTGTTGGGAAGCCTTTGATCCCAGAGAGATCTCGGATGCTTTTAGCTCTAAGGATCAATGTACTCGCCAAAGGATACAGTGGAATTTCACTAGAAACCCTTCAGCAAGTCATTGAAGCATTTAATGGTAGGATGATCTTAACAGTCTGTTACATTTTTAGTGTCCTACCTACCTTCAGTGGAAATGTTCCCTTTTTAGAACACATGAAACCAGTGGTGGCTTTCAGGGGGTTCTCATAGATTCTATAGAACCCTTTGCTAATGAGCACCTGGTTCTGAGAACTGATTACTAATGGGACAAAGGGCAAAATCCATAGCAGTTACGGGTCCACGCAGTTACCAGTGGTGGGCTCTAGCAGGTTCGCACTTACTCTATAGAACTGGTTGTTAATGAGAGATAGGACATATAAAGTTTAAAAATAGCCATTTAAAAGTGGCTGCCAGACGGGCATAGAATCGGTTGTTAATTTCTTTGAATCCCATCACTGTATGTCACCCTCTAGTGTTATCTTATAGAAAGTCATCTTAACTGCTCTGGAGCAAGGGGCTTACCCCCAAATCTCGAGTAACTATGGGAGCACGTAAGAGACTTTATGTGCACCTGTAGTTAGTTACACCACCTAGTGAAAACCTATGGGAAGTTCATATTGGAATCCAGAGTAAGTTGTTCTTACACTGGAGCAAGGAATCCCTGTAGTTACTCTGGATTTTGCCCTTAATTTCACTTTAGGATGTAAGCCATAGAACTTGTTGTTCTATGGACATAGAACCTATTGTTAATTTAGGTTATTAGGAAATAGAACCTGTTGTTAATTTATTTGAATCCCACCACTGGATGAAACCCCTTTTTGTGCCAAAAAGTAGCAAGTTGAATTTTGTTGCCTCTTGTGGCAAAATCTATACAGGCATCCCACATTGGGACTGGAGCACTATTCAAAAGTGAAAGCTGTTGAAAAGTGAAACCCAATCTTTTTTAGTTTATAAATGTTGCTTCCGCTGCTTTTTCAGCTTGCAAATTGCAATTGCCCCTTTTATATTGCAAATTTTGGCTGCAACATAAAGATTTCTGCAAATGGATTCTCATTAATTCATTTGGGAATAGGATGAGACCAGGAGCTACAAGGGGGAGGAAAATTTTGGCCTTTAGAACAGAAGAGAGAGGGGTTGAAAGAGAGGAACATGCATTGAATGAATGAGTTCTGGGTATAATTGAAAGGTGTTGAAAGAGTGAATCATCAGAAAAGAACTGTCAGAAAGCAGGGGATACCTGAACTGAGAAAAGGGAAGGGATTGCTCTGTGGAGATCATCATCCTAACTGCTCTGCCAAGAGAAGGGAGGCACTGAATTTTCCTAAGCTTTTCCTACGCTTCCTAAGCTAGTTTTATCTACAGTATTTATATACTGCTTTTCAACTAAAAAAGTTCTCAAAGCGGTTTACAAAGGAAATGAAAAAATGAAAAAACTAATAGCTAATTAATAGCTAATGGGTGATGTTTCAATTGTTAACGTTGACCTAATGGGAAACTGAATTTTCAATGCTCATTAGCAATTCTATTCTATGATGCTCAGAACATGCTTCAGGATTATGCCTCTATCCAATGTGAGTCACATTGTTCTTTATATTTTATTTGGGTTAGTGGTGAAGTTAGAGGGGTTTAGAGGGGGTACAAAGCACTAAATTTGGCAGATTGCCTCCACTGCATGCAAGCAGCCCCTTTCCCATCCCTTCAGAGCCATTCTGGCCAGTGGGAGAAAACTTGCGACATCCGGTTTGCACACTGCAATGAGACTCCCTGCAAAACTTAGTGATTTGCACCCCTCTGACTACACCACTGGTTTTGTTTCTTTGTAAAGAACCAGACAGACAAAAAAATTTTAAGGAATAGCAAAAATGTAAATGCAGATCTCAGGATGTACGTAAATTCCATACTTTTGCAAAGAATCAGAATTCAGCTTCTCTTTCCTCTGCATGAGAAGCTGTATCTGTCAAAAATTCCCTCTTATTTCCAAGTAGTGTTGTCTGATCATCCAAAAGAGTAGAGGACAAAAATGGGCACATAGGGTTAAAAGATGAAAAGTGAATTTCATGTTGTAATTTCGGTTTAACATGTGAGTCCTGGTTCTGAAAAGTCTGGGGGATTCTGCATTAAATGTTAAGGGAATCTCAAAGTACTAATCATCAATACTTAATCCAATGGTTTTCAACCTTTTTCATCTCATGGCACACCATCAGTTGTTTTTACCATTGACAAGGCACACCACGCTGTTCAAATCCCCAAGTTTTCCTATTAATAAATGTCCCCCTACCAAAAAGAAAGAAAGAATTCCTGTGGCACACCTGAGGACTTAGTCATGGCACACTGGCTGAAAATCACTGACTTAACCAGTGGAGGGGGGCAAAAGACACAAAGAGGAAAGCATAAGGCAGTGGAAATGGAAATAACAAGCTCATTGTTGAATCTTGGTAGGCACAGAGCAAATTTCAAATGTGTATGAATTCTAAGCTATTTTTTTCCTTCTGTTTTCTTAGCATCCTGCCTGCCCTATATTCCTGAGCAAGGGACTGTTGGAGCCAGTGGAGACTTAGCCCCTCTTTCCCATCTTGCGCTTGGGCTCATAGGAGAAGGAAAGATGTGGTCTCCAAAGAGTGGATGGGCTGATGCAAAATATGTAAGATGAGACGTATGTTGTTCTGCTGATCATTTTTTATTTACTATGATTGATCCATCCAAGACTGTCATTACAATTGGGGCTGGGTGAGTGGAAGGAAGGGGATGATTCATGCTGTCTTTTGCAGTGGTTTCATGATTCTGTCCATACAGGGTTGCCGTATGTCCTGAAAAACAGGGACAATACTGGTTTGGGGGGATTGTGTTCTGGCAAGTGGAACAGAGGCAGTGGTGGGCTTCAGGGGGTTCTCACAGGTTCTATAGAACCCTTTGCTAATGAGCACCTGGTTCTGAGAACCGGTTACTAATGAGACATAGAACCTGTTGTTAATGTAGGTTATTAGGACATAGACTCTGTTGTTAATTTATTTGAATCCCACCACTAGACAGAGGGTCCTGTACTGATTTTGTGGAAGAAAATTATGGCAAAATTCTGAGAAAGGGAGGAGGGGAGAATGAGGATACACGGGGTAGGACAACAAATCCTGTGTCCCTCCCAGAATTCTGCAGACACAGAATGCTAAATTCAGGGAGATTTTCTATATATCATCTGAAGCCCTGGATCTGTGGATGCTCATGGACTGAAACCTAGAAACCAAAGGAAGGAATAAGGTCAGTGGTGGGATTCAAATATATTAACCACAGGTTCTATGTTCTAATAACCTAAATTAACAACAGGTTCCATGACCTGGTTTTCAGAACGAGGCACTCATTAGCAAAAGGTTCTATAGAACCTGTGAGAACCCCCTGAAGCCCACCACTGATATAAGGTCCATACTATTATTCTCAGTTCTGTATCAGTAGTTCTATAGCATGACGGTATCATTCAAAATTTGTATCATTCAATGCTTGCTCATAATATATTTGCAGTATACAATAAAGGTATTTATATGACCTGACAGGTGCTGGAAGCTCATGGACTGAAACCAATTACCTTGAAGCCAAAGGAGGTACTAAAGTCTGCATTTGTTTTCGTTTTTCAGCCCAGAATATGTATCATGTAGCCAAATAATGTCAGAGATGTGTTGTTGTGCAGAGGTCCCTAAACCCTGGTCAAAGAACCAGAAATAGCCCACATCTAGTCTGTATTTGGCCTATGGCCAACCTCTGGCAGCTTGCCTAAGTTTTGATGATCTTAGTAGTCAGAGAGACAGTAGTAGCCAGAGAATAAATACAAATCTTTTTAAAAAAATAAGATAAGAACAAATAATGGGATTTCACAGAATGCATCATTTGAGAAAAATACTGTATTTACTCGAATCTAATGCTCACCTTTTCCAACCAAATTTAGGCTGCAATCGTAAAGACACTTTCCTGGGAGTAAGATCCATTGAACACAATGGGGCTCACTTTTGAGTTTACATGGTTAGGATTGTGCTATTAGTCTCCTAATAGCATTAGATTCAATGGTTAATTAGATTAGAGTGAATATGGTGTTTTGATTTTAAGTATAGGGTGTGCATTAGATTTGATGGTGCATTCGGTTTGAGTAAATACAGTAGTGGCCCATATATGTTTATCGAGAGAAATGTTGAATATCGATGCTTGTTGTTTCTATGAAGGGTCTGGCTCTTATCAATGGGACACAGATGATCACCTCACTGGGAAGCGAAGCTGTTGAAAGGGCCAGTGCAATTGCTAAACAGGCTGACATTGTGGCTGCGCTCACGCTTGAGGTTTTGAAGGGCACGACGAGAGCCTTTGATACTGGTTGGTACTGAATTTTCTAAGACCCCTTGAGCTTGGTTTCTTTCTTTCTGATCTTTGATTGCTGATGACACCTTTGATTGCTGATTACATCCTGACCTCTATATTAAGGTCTATTTACACATAGCCAGTGATGGGCTTCAGGGGGTTTTCACAGGTTCTATAGAACCCTTTGCTATAGGGTTCTATAGAACCCTTCTGAGAACCTGTTACTAATGGGACATAGAACCTGTTGTTAGTTTAGGTTATTAGGACATAGAACCTGTTGTTAATTTATCTGAATCGCATCACTGCACATATCTGACAAACATGCTGGATGGAGCCTTAGGTGTTGTGCTCCAAATGGTAAGCAGTAAACAACATGGTGCATCATTTGAACCACTTCCGTTCAGCAAAACAGGAAAATACTTTTGTCATAAATATGATGCTTAAGGCATGAAATTTACATGATTTGAATTAAAATGTTTTTTACTTTTATGTTCCACATATCTCTAACCTGTTTAAAGACATGATCGAAAAGAAGGTGTTTCTAGTGTTACTTGTGAAAGTACCCTTAGTTCACAGAGAGGACTAAAGTCAGGGTTTGGCTATAACTCTTGGTCTTGTTTTCAAACAGATATTCATGCGTTGCGAGCACATCGGGGGCAGATTGAAGTTGCTTTTCGATTCAGGTCACTTTTAGACTCAGATCACCATCCTTCTGAAATAGCAGGTGAATAACCATAATGGTAAAGAGAGAATACACACTTCGGGTATCCATGGGGTACCTCCATGGATTCATGGGATATCCCATATCCATGGGATTCTCAGTAGAGAATCTGCAAAAGACTTCCTCAAAGGTCTCAGATATGCCCACTGTTTTTTAAAAATTCCTGTTTCTAAATCTTAATTTTTTAACATTCTTTGCCGATGGCACAAAAACCAGAGATCTTGGTTCAGTTTTATTGGAAGGACCTTTGGCTTCTCTCCAGCACTCCTTGCTCTTTATTTCTTGGTTTAAAAAAACCATGGAAATCATAACTATGGCTACAATCCAGAGTAGCTCCGGGGACTTTTACACCAATGTTGTTATCTACGGGAAGCCTATGGGTAATGCATAGAGCAATCCAGAGTAAGTGCCTTTTATGTCTTCCCATAATTACTCTGGATTGTAGCCAGTGCTTTATTTTGCCCTTGACTTTCTTTTTTATCAGTTGACTCTGCTGTTTTGTCTTATTGTTTTCTGTTTTCTTATTGTATTATTCAACTACTTGTACTTTTTACTTCTGTATTTTTTTAACTGAACTTTTAGTATTTTATTATTGCAAGTTGCCTTGAAGCTGCCTGGCAAGAGGCAGAGTATTGACAAAAATTAAACCCCCAAATCCAGAGTAACTATGGGAGCATATAAGAGACCCGTAGTTACTGCATCTCCTAGTGAAAACCTATGGGAAATTCATATTGGAATCCAGAGTAAGTTGTTCTTACACTGGAGCAAGGACTCACCGTAGTTACTCTGGATTTTTCCCTATATTAAACATATGAAACACATAGATTAGAAATTAGAATACATTTTTTTAAAAGCAAAGCATAATATCTAAACTTTTTTCTGAGTGCAGAATGAGGATCTGGCATTGATAGTATACAAATTTCAGCTTTGATCTGGTTCCAGAGAAGCTTAATATTGAAGTGTGTCAGTTCAAAATAAGTCTTTGTTATATTGTGTTTTGCAGAATCTCATAGGTTTTGTGACAGAGTACAAGATGCATATACATTACGCTGCTGCCCACAGGTAAAGCTGATTTTGTACATGCCCACAGCCATGATGTTGTACATGTGCAGCTGTAGTGTTGAAGAATTTGATACCCACTTCAGTAATGGTGATGGTTTGGCTCCACCAAACATGACATACTAAATGTTTGAGGCTGGCATGTGTCAAAACTGTTGACAGCATGTCTTGATTTACTAGTCAACAGCATGACTAGTGTGGCAGATAAAGTACTGTCAGTTGTATGGCAAGGCAATTGAACCTCTTGAGTTCAAGCATTGAGTTCAGTCCCACAACCCATATCAGCAGGCCACTTTGTTCATATGCCAAATGTATTATTTGGTATTTAAAAACTAAATATCTTCCACTATAATTTCCACTAACAAAAATGAATTCAGCTCTGTGAGTGAGCTTTGCTTCAGCCTTCTGCTGATATTAGGAAATCTTTGACATGCAACATTAGGAAATTGTTTCCACACTATATGATTTCTCTGATATTATCGTCCTTTATTCACTCACTTTCACAAAGATTTTCAGCCTATTTCTTCTCACAGAAACTGACAAGGGCGCCAAAATTGTAAAGGCATAACATCAGTTTTTTGACAATTGTCAAGGCTTAGAGGCTTACATTATTAGGGGCTAACATCCCCCTAATAAAGGGTCCTTCACAAATTTCCACAGCACATCTGCAAACCATTCGTGGCACACCAATGTGCACAGTGGTTGAAAATCACAGTCAAAAGCTGCTACACCCACTATAGAAATAGTAGGATAATAGTAGATAGTAGTAGTAGATAGTAGTAGATAGTAGAAATAATGGTACATAATTAGTAATATATAGAAGAAATAGAAATACAAGTCTTGATATTGTGGGTCCTTGCATCATTCCTGCATTTGGGGAGAACAATATCTTCCTTCTCTGTTGATTTATATACTGCCCATACATGATGTGAAAGGTACAATCTTGGGATCACTGCAAAAATAATATTGTCTTAGTTTAAAAAAACAATTTATCACTGTGGTTAATACCTGTTGTTATATTATAGGTCCATGGTGTTGTAAATGACACCATCACATTTGTAAAAGACATCATCACAACAGAAATTAACAGCGCCACAGACAATCCTGTATCCTTTTCATTTATTTTTATGATTGTGTTGTCCCTAAAATGTTTTCCTCCCAACACCCCTTCAAGAGGTTTCCAAACCCCAGGCCAGGGGTGACATGCAGCCCTCGGTGAGCCTCAATGTGGCCCCCAGCAAGACCTTTCTATCTGGCCCTTCGGCAAGCCTTGTAATCTACTCCAATACATTCTTATATGTAAATTTATGTAAATTTATTCAAATTTGAAATGTAAATTAGTTTTCCAGCCCCTGACACAGTGTCACAGAGATGATGTGGCCCTTCTGCCCAAAATTTTGGAAGCCCCTGTTTCGTTCAACCTTTCCCAAACTGTGGGTTAGGACCAATTACTGGGTCTTAACCTAATCACTGGTGGGTCATGAAACTGAAACTGACAAGCTGTTAGCTGATAAGGAAAATGTATTCAGTCCTATGTTTATATGTGAGTAAGTGGACAATCCTAACAATGAGTACTCAAAAGTAAGTCTCATATGTTAAATGGGACTTACTCCCAGGAAAGAGTCTTTAGGATTGCAGCCTAACCCTACAATCCATAGTAACTACGGAAGCACATAAGAGACATTACGTGCACCCATATTTACAGTACCACCTAGTGAAAACCTATAGGAAATTCATTTGCAATCCAGAGTAACTTGTCCTTACACCAAAGAAAGGACTCCCCACAGTTACTCTGGATTGTCCCCATGTGATCATACCACAGCCTACTTTGAAGAGCAACCAAGAAGAACGTAAACCACCAGAATAGTACTGGTCCAATGGTACTGGACAACCCCCAAATACTCAAGAACTAAAAGCCCAATCCTGAGCTTCCCATCTTTGACCCCAGACTCTCCTTCTAAGCCCTTCTTATCACATCGAAGGCTTAACTAGCCCCGAAAGATGGTGTTTTCTGAAAGGAAAGAAACCATTTCTGGAGGAAATTTCCATGGTGAATATCCTGCCAAGGTAGTTATAATTCTTTCTTCCCAATTATTTTAACCTTTATAGTTGAATGGGCTTAAAAAATATCCTAATTCAAAAAGTGGTTGTGTTTCAGGCCCTGGACTATCTTGCAATTGGTGTCCATGAACTTGCTGCCATTAGCGAGAGGAGAATTGAACGACTTTGCAACCCATCACTCAGTGAGTTGCCACCATTCTTAGTCACAGAAGGAGGTTTGAACTCTGGGTTTATGATTGCACACTGCACAGCAGCTTCCCTGGGTGAGTAAAAAGAGGCCAAAGGGGCTTTCAGACAGAGTTATTTTGAAATATGTACTTATTTCAATATACAAGAGTCTGGTTAGAACAGTGAATGTAGTGCGTTCATTCCCATTTGCATTAATATTGTACATCTCTCTATGTCATAAGTACACATAGGTGCATAGAAAGGTGTATAAGTACACCTATGATTGTTGTTCTGGTTTAATTTCAAGTTTAGATTTTAAGTAGAGTCTCCAAAATCTCACTTTGTACTTACAAGACCAGGATCTACTTAGAGCATAATCCTAACCATGTCTACTAAAAAGTAAATTCCATTGTGTACAATGGATCTAACTCACAGGAAAGTGTCTTTAGGACTGCAGCCTTACCCTACAATCCAGAGTAACTATGGGAGCATGTAAGAGACATGCACCCATACTTACTGCACCACCTAGTGAAAACCTATGGGAAATTCATATTGCAATCCAGAGTAAATTTTTCTTACACTGGAGCAAGGACTCCCCGTAGTTACTCCGGATTGTGCCCTAAGTGAGTTAACTAACAGGGCTGGACACTCTCCCAGAGCACATTTTCTTGAAAAAAGAAAATAGTGTTACATGTACAGAATGCACCTGGCACATTTAAAATATATCAGCTTGCAGTCAAAGACCTGGATACAAAGAGTTGTGAGCCCCAGATAATAATTACTAAAGTTGCTTTTGTTAATGCAAAACTAAATGTGTGAGTGTTAGAGAGAGCTGCCACTTGTTAAAAAAAATCAAGAATATCTCTGCATTCAAAAGAAAAGCTTTTGATAAAAAATATTTTTCTTGCACAAAGTTCTATCATAGATTGCATGCAAGAAGGGAAAATAATTCTCTTGTGAGTAGTAAATGATTCATTCATTTTCATTATTGGCATCCTTCAGTCTCGAAAGACTATGGTATCGTGCTCTGATTGGAGGTCCTGAAACAACATCTAGTGTGACTAAAGAGGCCAATGTGAGAGTGGCAATCCCTTCCACACTGAGGACAAATAAATTCCGTCCCCTGCCCAGGTCCCAGGTTTCGCTGCTCTCGGGTCTGTCTCTTTGCTTCAGCCTGCCGAACAAGTGTCTCTTCCAGTTGGAGAAGGCCATGCTGGGTCTTTTGCCTCCACGCTGAGCGGTCAGAGGTCAAGGTTTCCCAGCTGTTGATGTCCATTCCCAAGGCCTTTAGATCCCTCTTGCAGATGTCCTTGTATCGCAGCTGTGGTCTCCTTCTTGGGTGCTTTCCCTGCACTAATTCTCCATATA